>VDFB02257487.1:0-67046 GCA_007258455.2 Sequoia sempervirens
AAGTCATGTAACAAGATTTCACACTTCTCTAGGATTAATTTCACTATTTACACCTTTCTTATGCTTTACATGACCCCTTTATGCCCTTATAAGCTTTAATTAAGTGTATTTTTGAATGTAAACCCAACAAACAATATTAGATATGACTTAATTCCCGACACCCATTTTCAGGTCCTAGATGGGACCCACTCGCCATGGGTGGCGAATGAGTCCCCCTTGGCTCCAAATTCAAAATATTTTAAATTTCCTTTCGGGTTTTTATTCAAAATCACTTGATGTCGGCCTGTGATGAGGTATTAATGGGTTACTAAGGCACAAGTTTGTATAAATGAGTGATTTTCACCTATTTTTACATCTCCTACAATCATACATCATATCCAAGCAATCTTTTCATTCACTCAATCATTCAAGCACTTTACAACATCAAATCAAGCATTCATCAAGCATTTTGAAGCATCCATTGACATATCTTCAAATTTTATTCAACAAGGGTTTGACTTTTGTGTGCAGATTTAACAAGTATTTAGGTGTTGAAAAATGGTCAACAAGTCAACTAGGTGCTTCAAGTCAAATCAACCTTAATTTACATTTGGAGAAGGTATTCTATTTGTTTCCTGCAGAATTGACTTCAGCAACCCAACAAGCAGACATCCCTAGATCTGGTGTTTTAGAGTTGTCTCCTGATTTCTCAAAATTTTGGGAGAGGACTGATTCCCCACTAGTGGTGAATGAGTTCCTCCTTAAGGCTGGAAATCTATGTTTTTTCAGATTCTGGATCCCGACACTCAAAAACCTGTTCCTGACAATTTTCATCAGAAGCATGACTAATTCACCATCCTGGGTGAATGAGTCCCACTGGTGAATTTTTGTAATTCCAAAGAACATCTAGAACATTCCAGAAACCTTATTAGACCTCTAGGTGCACATTGATTTAGCTCATTTCTTTCTATTATGTATTTATTCATTCTTATTTCATTATTTACATATCACATTGTGTTTTCCAACATAACATAAATCTTAATTTTTGCATATATAATCAGTCATTTAGATCACTTAATTGCACTTAGTTCATTAAATTTAGCTTAAACAACATCATACATAACATATTTTGAATAAACCTTTAGCATTTTTGGCCCTACTCTCTCCTTTTAGGTGAAAAACCCTAGAAGAGTTAGGGAGTCTTGTGGGTGCCAAAAATCTATGGTTCATTTTGGTGAACTTGAATTTTGAACACTTTGCATCTCTGATTTCATTTGCATCTTGCATCTTATATTACACTTGAATCAACATTCAATTAGGGTATTGTTTTGTTTTTGCATCCCAGGGATTCTTAATTTGCATTCGTGAAAGACTCATTTAGAGTTCATTTTTGCATTACATATCATTGAAAAATTTGAAAAATCTACATCTTCATCCTAAATTAGCATCTAAAAAGCATTAGAATCATTTTAAATTTTCTATAAAACACAAAAAATTCTCATACTGGGACTCATTTGCCACCCTAGGCAAATCAGTCCACCTGCACTTTTTCTCGCTAGTTTTATGGGTCTAAAGAAAGAAAAAAAGTGAATTATTTTTATGGAGACAATGTTTAATTCTTTTGGGAGATTTTTAAGAGATGGTGGTCTCATGCTTTCTTCTTTCCTATTTCTTTTAAGTAATAAAAAACTCTGAATTTTTTAATTACTAAATTATGAAGGTAAAAATTGAAAAGAAATATAGAGATGTTTGAATAATTGATTTTGGAGTTAAGTATTAAACATTGAGTGGTCTTAATTTATTCAGGGGACTCATTCTTCTAGGAGGTCATGGGTCTTTAAATTCAAAAACTCTTGATCTTTGGTGGTTCTTTTTGAATCATTTAGCTTTCATCAATAGACTAAAGATGACTTGTCTCTGAACAATTTTATCAAGTTAATTGATTTTTTTTATTTTTTGTTTTCATAGGGAAAACAATTACTTATATTCCATAATCTATTGTGAATATGGAGCAAATCTTAATATTTCCCCTTATTAATTTTCTTTTCTCTTCTTTAAAATATGGTTGTGGAATAGACCATTGGTCCCAAAAGAATACAACTAAATTAGTCCACTAACAAACACTCAACAATCATCTTAAATACGGTTGAGAGACTTTTTTTGACTCTTGAGACATAGGTATTTGAATCCTTCTAAGAATTTCTCTCACCAATTTTATGGGGTCAAAGAAAAAAAGCAAAAAAATGAATTATTTTTATGGAGACAATGTTCAATTCTTTTAGGAGATTTGTTAAGAGCTAGTGGTCTCATGATTTCTTCTTTCCTATTTCTTTTAAGTAATAACAAACTTTGATTTTTTTAATTACTAAATTATGAAGGTAAAAATTGAAAAGAAATATAGAAAAATAGTAGAGATAAAATGAACAACCATGTAACAAATTTGAGGTTGAGTGGTTGTATAAGTTCACTCTCCCTCTTTGTTTAAAATTGAAGTTCCAAATCTTACATTATAATTGATCCACTGTTTTTAAAAACAAAATTTTCAAATTATATATTTTTTTGATTAAAAATTTACATAAAATCACTTGCACTTCAAAAAAATTAAGCAATAAGAAAATGTGTAATACTGTACCATTAAAGAGGGAGCATTCAAAGTATAAAAGTATAAATTGTGTGCTTTAGAATAGCGCACATAATTTTTATATTTCAAATGAAGTTGAAAACTTCTACTAATTTATTTAATTCATTAATAAAATGTTATACCCAATTTAGAATAAGTATTTGATTGATGTCCTCTCAATCACAAGAGTAATGATCCCCCTATTCATAGAGATCATTGTATCACACAAATCTTCCTTGATTTGTAAAATGAATGCATGTAAATGATGAGCTACAAGCTCTATAATGAATGGTTTATAAGACACAACACTTGTTGAAGTTTTTGTAAATGGAGTAACAAGCTAAGTAGGCTTGAACTTGGGGGGGACTCTATGGTTAAGCATACTTGAGTCAAAGTGGTATTGGGATAGATGACCTCTTGAGAAGTTCTAATGCTTCACCCCTGTGAGCATCACCTAGATGTAATAAGAGCTTTAAAAATTCATACTTGTGAGGGATTTTGTGAACCATTACTCTTGAGATTGTCTCAAAAATTATGAAGTTGAATGTTAAAACACTACAAAATTAAATATCTCTAAATACAAATGCATAATAATAAAGATACAAAAATATGTGTTTAGTTGGCTTTAGGAAAGAAGAGAATCACATTATTAATACTTTTAAATATGAATACATAGTAATAATTCACATAAATATATAGACAAGAGTTAACCAAATTAGAATTTAAACTTTAAAATATTAAAAAGTTAAATATATGGGTGTGGTAAATTTTGCAAGCATGGAATTGGTCTCTCAAATTTTAAGAGTAACTTAATTCAAGTCTCATCACTTTTCTTCCAATGCATATAAGAAATTTACAAAATTTTGAATTACAACTCAAAGTTTGTAATTAAAATGATGCTCAATTATATTTTGACCGTTATGACATAGAGTAAATTGTAGATATAATAAATAAAGAACATATAAACATGAATAAACATAAATATGTAGAAGTGTATATATATGAGTTAAAGAAATGAGATTTACTTCATACAAAATTGCTCATTTAAATTAATATTTCTTAAGAATATAAACAAAATTAAATAGAAAATATGTAGATAAACCAATTTCAACATTACAATATATTTTTAGTTTTACAATGTGAAATTCTAATACTACTGATTTAAAATTAATTTGGAAGAAAATTCTTGATGTACTCAATGAATATTATGGGCCCTTATAGTAAATAGGTGAAATGAGCACAAGGAAAAGTCTTAAAAAAGTAAATTGAATACATCATCATAGATAAAAGTGTAAAAACAATCCATTAAAATATATAGGATACTAGGAATTGCTCTTGTAAAGAATCAAGGGATTTTCATCATACAACTAAAGAGTGTGTGATGGCTTCTTGTGATTTTTGGAGGAAAAAATATCAGGTAAGCCAAAAAGACTAGACCCTTTATTCTGCCCTCTAAGGGACCTCATTCCTAGACCAGGCATATTTACCATTGGACTCACTTTCATGCTTTTGTTCCCACCTTCAACAAGGATTTTTGAGTTTCAAACCATGAACGTCTCATTCCTCCTCCAAGGGCTACCTCACCCACAACTTCTTGGAAGATATTTTGTCACTACCCTTCCCGAGTTGGCTTTGTGTTTCAAAAAATCTAGCAGCTTCTTAGAATCTTCAGGCTTTAAGTTGGTTGTACCAAAGGGTTTCAAATTTGAGATTGAAATCTTCCTTTCAGAATCAACCCCGATAGATATGCTTATGTAAGATGAAGCATCACAACATGGCATTGAATTGCATTCTACACCAGATTTGCTTCTCGAAAATGGAAAAATACAAAATAAACCACTCCCCCACTTTTCCCCATTGCTCCTTGAAAATAGCCAGTGTGATCTTCCAAATGAACAATTTTTTGGATCTATTCCCATTCATAGAAGTTACTTCTTCAAGTGGGTTATTATTAGTTCTTCCAAGCAGGTGTCAGGCAATCACCAACCATCTGTATCATAACATATTTCAATAAAATTAGCTAGAAATATGGCTGAATAAATAAAGAAATAACCAAAGATACTACAAAAAATGAACAAACCTATTGCCTAGATGCTAGTGAAGCTGAATAATAGTACGGGAAATAAAAAACACGCCTATCCTATTAGTGAAAACCCTAAGTTTTGGGTGATCCCACAATAGTGGTTTACAATTTTTGGCCAAATTGGACACTGAAATAATTTTTTTAACTAAACCTTCACCTTCAGACACCTATAGCGGCTACACCGTGAGGAGTTTGAAGATGATGTAAACTAGAGTTTCGCGAAATTTTGTCTGTAGATTCTAAATATATTTTTTTCAAAATTTTTGGAAACTATGCCAACTTTTTTTCCATCTCCCCTAAACTAGTTTTTCCTATAAAACAACATCTTTAAAAAAAAGGACGCTCTCACCGTAAGTGATGTAACTTTCTAATTTTTTCCATGAAGGATAAAACTTTAATTCTTTCTGGAATTTGATTTGTAATCTTTTTTATATCTGGCTTCCACTTCTTAGTTAGATAGTTTTTATTTTAATATTGTTTCTTTAATAAAGCCTTTGAAGTCAAACCAAATTATAATTTATTAAGCCAACGGATAACGCTGTAATTTTTCGGTATGTATTGAAATTCAATTTTTTGTTTTGTTGGAATCGCTGACTTCAATATATGCACTCATATTTTTCTGTAATTTTTGGTAATTTTCTATTTTTCCACATGGCAAAATTGAAAAGGAGCTTCATTTTCGTTGAAAACCCTATATCTACAAGAAATAAAAAATATAATTTAATCTAAATTAAATGCATTAAAACTATAATTCTTTGAAGATTATAATAATGGACAAACCCCTTATAAAAGAATAAATTTTAAATGAATCTATTTGATCCCCAAAAAGGTAAAATCAAAAAGTTATTTTTTATCATTACTGGATAGGTGTGTGCTGATGCAGACTATAGGCATGGTTTAAAACTGGAGGCCTGAACGGGGTTTGGCCCAGTGGTTTGATCAACCTCCTTTCAATTCGGTCCTTTGTTAAACATTCTGGGCTTTAAATCATTGCATTTTCTTAAAATTATGTATCAAAATAAAAAATGGATTCCCTTTAAATTGTAAACCACTATTGTGGCAACACCCTTCTAATACTGCAAAAATATAAGAGCAACAATATGAAATGAAAACAACTCGCCACTTCTATAGTTGATCTCAATAAACAACAGGTTCTGCCTCTATTTTTGATCGTTGGTCCTATGTGATTTTTAAAGAACAAACACGCCACTTCCTCTTCCACCAATCCTCCTTCTATTACAGTCCATTCAAGATTTAAATGGCCAATGCCAACCTCCATGGTGAGTTGTAATGCCAGTATTGTAACTACCACCACTAATCACTACCATCGTAACAGCCAGGGAGGAGGATGTCAAAATAAATGCCAAGGTTTTGAACGTTTATCGGTTGATACCAGAATCGCCTCCTGCGGTAATACAGGTAAAATGAAATTTAATAAATGGGTGCTATTAAAAATATGGAAAATCTAAAATCTCTAAGTTTATGGACTCCAGTTTCATAAAATGAATTTTGTAACAGGAAAAAATAATCAAATTATTAATAAAATTACATATTTGAAAACTAGACATTGTCATATATAAAGGGTTTTAATTTCATAAAATAATTTAAAAAAAAATCCTCATTAGCTATATTGCCAAAGTTTTTTCTTTTGAAATTGCCATGACCTTGTACTTGCAGGTCTAAGCCTTTAATGTTAGGTTACCATGCCCTTTTTGAGACTAAATCCAAATGAAAAACATGTTTTGTGAGTTTCAAACCTTTTGGAACAAGTATCCACTTCAAAATGGGTACCTATTTTAAAAAATGAATGGGTATTTGTTTTAAAGCTGAAAAATGAGACTTCCCCTAAATGTGGACCCAACTTCATGCACTTACCCAAATCTAGCTCATTAATAGATATTTCATAGCCATCTATTAGATGCCCAACAAGAGACTCTCTAGATCATGTCAACTCAAATGAAGGGTACCAACATGTAATGAGTTGCATATATGGACTCACTGAGAAAGTTTCATAGTTGGTTTCCTTCGTTAAGCCTATAGTTTCTAGATGGAATAAGCATAATTCCATGGATTCATATGAGGTAAGAGGCTCTATTGATCTCATCTCTTCTTATTTGGATATTTTGCATACAAATGCATCTTAATATGTAGATTGAAATATGAGTGTAGAACAATCCAACCCAGTTTCTTTATTGATAGAGTGATCTAGAAAATGTTCTTTTGGAAAAAATTATAACTTGTATTCTTTACTTCACTATTGAATAGTTTGTATATTTTTTTCATGATGGTTAAACCAAATGTAGAGAAATTTTATCAAAGAAACACGAAGATGAAAACACCTTGATCTCAACAGAGTTGTTGCTATTGATAGTGATTATGAATTGGACAAGAATGTGCAACACAACCATAGTTTTGCTAAACTTGAGGTAATATAATAGTTGTCAGTTTTTGTCCTAATGTTTTATCATTCTTCATGCTTAAAATGTTCTTTTGGACAAAAAATTATAGCTTTTGAATTCTTTAAGTTGTAAGTTAATCTGTCCAATGTTTTGTCATTCTTCTTTTAGATAAAAAATTATAGCTTTTGCATTCTTTAAGTTGTAAGTTAATTTGTCCCAATGTTTTGTCATTCTTCATGCTTAAAATATTATTTTGGACATTTTTTTTAGCTTTTGCATTCTTTACTTGACTTATATTAATTTTTTCATGATGATTAAACCACATGTAGAGAAATTATATGGAATAAAAATGAAAAGAAGGCCACATCAATAGAGCTCTCTACAAAGCTGCACAACTTCTTGTCAACATTAATAGTGATTATGCTAAACTCGACAAGAATGTGCATGATACTCATAGTAGTAGTGGTGCTGAAATCAAGGTGAGTACTATGAAACCACATGCAAGTAAGTATTATTCAAGTACTATTCAATTAATGGTTGTTTTATTATGTAAATAAGGGTAATTATTACCTATGTGATATGAGCTAGTTAGAATAGTAGTGAAGTGTAATTAGCTAGTATACATAGATTATGGAAATAAGAGAGAAAATACAACTTAAATATGGACACCTTCTATATCTAACATCGATTATGTATCAAATAACGAGAAGTTAATTTTTGTTTAATATGTCAGGTGCATGGTTTCAAGTTTCCTATAGTAATTTTCTAGTTTCTTATAAATATTTATTGAATGTTTATCTGTGTGATATCAAATGTTTTATATCTCAATATAATGTGTATTTTTTTTGTTTTAAAATGACAATAAAACTCTAAGCATAGTGGGAGAAAGTTGTAAGTGTTGGGATTTTGCTGATGGTGCTTATGTAACATTGGGCCAGATTCCTGAATCACTCATCTTACTTGCGGTTAATGGAGTCAAATTGAAAAGGAAACTGGTATTTTCAAAACAAATATTTTAAAGGTCACAAGTAACATACCCCTTGCTTATGAAGAAAAAATGGATGTAGTTGTCCGTCTGAAAGAGAAAGAAGGAACCTTCACACGGTGGCCACTAAAATATTTGCAAAAATGATATAGTTGATGTTTATCATGTACTAGCTATTAGACAACTTGGCCCATTGCTTTATGCAGTAGTTTGAATGTGTTGTTCATGGATCTTTATCATGGTGTATTTTCAAGAGTTGGAAACTCTTAGACTTTGTCATTTTTGAATATATATATATATATATATATATGAACATCTTATAGTTCATCAAAATTGCATTATATGTTTTTATTGTAGATTTCTTGTTTTTAACATGTTGTTGAATCAATATTTTAACTCTAGCATGTTGTAGCTCGTTCAGATATGTATATTTTGCCATTTGCCTTTATGTTTTAACTAAGCTTTCCTTTTAACATTATGTTTATCATGCAATAATTCTATGTATCTAATAAATTATCTCACAGACTCCAAATACCAGACTCTAAGTACTTACTACTTCGGTCGTGTGCTGCTTGTTTCGGTTTTGCTGGCCTCATTTTGGTGGAACATTGGTCTGGTGATTGTCTCTTGATGTGGAGCCAAAACAAATATAGGTAAAACTTCTTATGCTGAAGCATGATCATTTTTCAATAACATAACAAGTTTCATTTATAATTTTTGTTTCATAGGCTGTGTAAATCTATGTAACATGATCCTACTTTTGTGGGCCAAAATTGATCCTTTCTTTGCTTGATATTTTGATTCCTTGAAGCCTAATTTTTTGGAACATGCACATCTTCAAACTAAGGCAAGTTGTTAATATGATCATGAAGCAACTAGATTTTAAATTTTCTTAGACCTAGTTTAAAACATGCTTACGTGCAGAGTTTGACAATAGCGATAATGAACTATTTATATATTGTTGATTGTAGAAATTATTGTTATTTTATCTTTATTGATTTTATTTGTTTTGTAGGTTTTTGAGATTAATTTGGTCACTTTCCCCAACATTGCTGATGCAATCTTAGAAAATGGAATTTTTAGTCACTATAATCATCCTCGTATTGCACAATTGTGTGAGAAAGTTGGTTTATATATGTGTGCGCTTCAGGTAGGTATTCATTGGGATGCATTTAGGCTTTAACTTAGATTTGATGTTGAGTATTAAGCATTGTCTATGTTAATTGTTTTAGAAATCTTTCCTCATGTCAAATGGTTTCTTAGGAAATATTTTGTTCATCAAGAATATTATAAATTTTGGGTACAACACTATATAGAGTTGCCCAATATTAAATGTGTCATTGTCAACACCCATGTTATCGAGCCATAGGTCTATGAAACATGATGTTCTCTTGAAATTGAATAGAAACTACCAATTCCCTTATTGATTATAGTATTTCTTAGACCCTTGTTGAGCTCTATGGGACCCTTTCTAGAGAGTGGGAGTTGGAGTGCATGAAATATCTCCTTCTTGTCAACCTGAGGGAAAATCTCCAAATAATTGTCCAGGTAAAAATTGTGCAGCTTTTATTTATTTCAAATCAATAATGTTGGCTCTAGATGACATTAACAATTGCTCTCTTATTTTTGATGTTAACTTCTTTCATGTCACATAGGCTAGTAGTGAATATTTTGAACAATTGGGTGTAGATTCATGCATCAAGTTGTTTGAATAGTTCAAGTATTATGAAGGGCTATATTTCTTCTTGGGTGCAAATTTGAGCTCCAAGTGATTTGACTTTGGATTATCACTTGTATCATTTTGTCACTGATATTCATTGATCTATTTGAGGAGGTAATTTTTTAGTAGCTTGGGAACCTTGTACTTATATGGTAAATTGTATTTTTAGTGTCATTGGTAGTGAGGATCCCGACATTCAATTCAAATACATTGAAGCAATATCCAAAACTAGACAAATCGAGGTGGAATGTGTAACCAAAGAGTCAAACTTCTATGATGCTAAAAAGACAAAGAACTTCTTTATGGAAGCTAGTGATCTCCGTGATGCTATGTTAGGGATGTTACGTACAATGCATTGATGGGGCAAATTATTATAGACCCCAGAGACCCTGAGAATTCCATTACGCCTCCCATGCTTGACAGGGACCCTTAGGCTTCATTTTTCAAGGAGTTATTTCATGTTTTGGAGCTGTGTAAGCAAAAAATAGAGCATTGTAACTAAATTTTCTCAATCACAACACTGAGAAACACACTTTGTAGCACATTTTTCAAAGAAAAGACACATATTTAAGTCTTGCATCTGCTGTAAGAACACCTTTTCTCAATAAAATTTTAGTATTTTTCCTTCTTAATAACTATTTCATTATGTGCAAATGAATAATTGATTATGTTTTTCTATGTTTTTGTTTAAACCTCAAAAGCATTATCTCATTTCTAGCACTTTTAGGAAGAAATCAATGAACAAACAATTTAAATAAACTACCAATTGATAGAAATTGAGTGGAATAAACATACTACCAATCAATAGAAATCAATGAATAAATATGGACAAAATATATGATCAAACTACCGACTAAAAAATATACTACTAAATTGATTTATTTAATGTTCAATAAATGACCAAAATGGTTTGCAATGGTTTAAATTTGGTCACGCGAGTAAAACGACCGCAATAAACTACTAAAATGGTCAAATGGACTGCCTATGAATAAAATTATGACTAAATAAAATGACCAAATAAGTGAACAACTAACTAATCAAACATTCAAATTAACAAAAAATTGGTTTAGCTTGGGTAAATTCTTATTTGTATTATAAATGACCGACAATAAACTACTATTGGTCATGTGACCAAGTTTATTCATTTATATGCAACTTTTAGTAGTTTCTTTAGTCATTTATTTATGTTTTTCTACTAGTGTGTCCAAATTTATTGCAAGAATAATAGAAACCATTAAAATATTGGTACCTTTGTGTATTTGGTTGTCTAATAGGTAGTCTTTTGAAGTATCTCGTTTGATTCCAAACCTATTTTCCATTTCTCTTCTTGTCCTTAGTCTTCATTTTATCTTGGCTTGGAGTTTGATCTATCTTTGAGCTTTCACCTTTCTCAAACCCTCATCCTTCTTTGTCTTTAGATCCTTTCTGGTTTGTAATCATTTCATCAAGATTTGTAGAAATCATCTTGATTTTTCTTCATGACTCTTTTCTTTCTCAAGATTCGATCTCAAGGTCACAACTTCAAGTTTTGAACATTCTTGAGATTTGATTTTCATCTTTGCATTTAGACATTCTTCATCACTTTTTCCTTCTTCAACTTACACTTTCAGATTGGTAATTGTTTCATTGGCTTGCTTCAATTTCTCACTAGCCTCCTTATGTCTTTCTCTGAATTTCTTGATTTTATCTCTCAACTATATTGGGGGCTAAATGTAGCATCAAAATTGTTACCCTTGACAATATCACACTAGGTTTATCTCTGTTAGAGTAAATTATATTTACCTTAGGCTTAAGTTAACTTAGGAATAATAATTTATTATTTAGGTAGTTGTGCTTCCCGTATCAAGAAGTTTCATACCTGTTACCTATTTAACGACTTTAAAAGCATGTGCTGTATGTAGATTATTCATCTCATTCTATTCACTCTTTATTTGGTGAAATGGAAGTGTTTTCTCTCTTGTTGCTTGTGAAGGTGATTTGTTGCAATTAGTGATCTTGGGCTCACACCATCATGGTATCAAAGCCTCCCAGTTTGCAATATCTTCCCTGAGAGTTTTTGTCAGATAGTTGTGGCTAGAGATCTGTAAGATTGATTTTATTTTTTGGCATTTGAAATTTATTTAAATTTCAAAGTTGCCTAATTTCTATTTTTTGGTGAATGTAATTGCAATCTTGACATGATTTTCCATCTAGAGGTTGTTGTTCGTGTTTGGAGGCCAGGATTTATCTACAGGCCGCTATTTGAAGACTGTAGGTCATTTGATTTGGAGGGCTGAGACTAACGTTTCTCAAGCAGTCCTGATTTTCTTGTGTTTTGCTACTTCAAAGGTTATTTTTTGCTTGTTATTGGAGGGAATGTATTGTATCCACAAATCATGTAGAATTGTGAGGCAATGTGATTTTTGCATTGAATTTTTGAAGTCTAAAGAGCCATATTTTTTGCAAGCATGATTTGAAATTGCATTCGAAGAGGTTGCGTGAATCTTCTGTGAAGGATAGATTTTTTTGTTTCAGTGAGGCGTTTTCAGATGCCACATTTTATTTGGGAGGGATTTTCTATTGAAAGAGGCTACAAATTGGGCTCTTGAATGAAGAAGCCATGCTCATGAAGTTGGCATCTATTTGAGAGGCAACGGTTTTTATGTTTGCCTTGAATTTTTTTTTTCCTAGCAGAGGGCTTGTGATTTCTCCCTTTGCTGCCATGATTTTGTTGGCTATAACCTATGCTTTGAAGGTTTATCTTTTGCATTCTGAAGATCGACATTTGTGAGAGACCATTCTCTACCGAAAAAGCATATTTTTTTTTCATCTCTTGGAGGCAGCGATTTCAATCTCTGGAGGCCACAAATTTCTTAATTTTTAGAGGGCACACTTTTTTTGTTAGGTGTAGGGAAGAAATTTCTTGTGTATTGAAAATTGTTTAAAACCTCTAGAGGCTGTGATTTTGTTTGAAGGAGAAGAGGTGTCTATTTTTCAATCATATGAGGTGGTATTTTTCCTATCTTTGAGGAGGTGTGGAGAGCTAGATGTGACACAAAAAACACTAGATTACTTCTTGTTGTAGTTTCATTCCTATTGGAGGTCGTGGTATTATGCAGAAGTGTGCATTTTCTTCTGGTGCTACATATTTTACCTATTGAAGGCCTGATCCTCATTGTAAAGGCGTGATTTCTTCCTTGAGGGTGAGAATTTATTTGAGAAATGATTCTGTATTAGAGACTCAGTTCTTCTTTGGAGGTGTTTTTTACTCTGATTGAAGGTGTGATCTAGCAGATTTTTTTTTTAAACTTTATACTTTATAAAGTCAAATGATTTTATTTTAGGTCAACCTTTATATGAGCGGGCCAGAAGTGAGGTAGCCCCGGAATTTTTTGAACCTATTATGGGAAAATTTATCCCACATTGGTTGCGAGGAGAATTTTTTGCTCCTTAAATACCTTTTCAGTGTGATAGCTTGATGTGAGCAAAGGCTCACCTTGGTGCAAGCAAAGGCTCGTGTGTGTGTGGGAAAATTGTTCCTCACCAACAAAGTTCTAGTTAAGTCTGCTCTAATGTTTGAGGGATCTTCAGATTGAGCTATGGTGGTTTGCGTGTAAAGGTGCCTCTATTTTGCTCAAATTTTTCATATTTTTAGGCTTTTATTTGCATTTTTTTCCTTCTGGAAGGCTTCATTTGCAGTATTTGGGAGTTTCTAATTTGTTATTGAAGGTTAAGTCCTTGCATTTTTGGAGATTTGCCATAGTTGTTATGGGGTTTTCATTGCATCCTACTGTGATTATGTTGGAAAGGGGAAATTATAAACAATGGAGAGATGGTATCATAAAACATCTCAGATGGCTTCATTTGTTGCCACATCTATATAATCTTGTCCCCCTTCCTGGTACTGATAATAAGAAATTTGCATGGAATTACAAAAGGGATCATGTCTTAGGAGATATTACAATGCATACTGATGATGCCACTTTGGATGGTATTTATCATTTTGAGTGTCCTCATATTATTTGGATTAAAATCTAGGAAATACATGGAGATCCTAATACTCAACCATTCTTAGATGATCCTATTTTAGATTATCTTATGCCTCTTCATTTTTCAAATAGGATACCCTATGATCATGCTACTAGGTAGGAGTTTGAAGTTTTGGAATACTTTGAGTCTTTAGATGAGGATGCTGAGGGTTCTTCAGAAGCTCCTTCTTCTCCATTAGGGACAGTTTATGTACCTTCACTTTTAGTGATTCATTGTGTAGATTCATTGATTAATACTCCTATCATTCTTGTTCTATAGGACCATTAATTTTGTGTTGATGATTCATTGATCACATCAAGTGATTCATCACAACACAACCAGTATCTCATTGTCTTCTTGATTGGGATTCTTATTTGTCAAATATTGGTTCATTGTTCGTAGAATCTCATATTTTTGATTTGGGGGAAATATTTGAGGGTATATCCCTCCTATTTTATGATAGTTTTGGTAAAACTATTGTCACCCCATTTAAGTCTCTAGAGAGTGTTTACGATTATTCTCCAGTGGTACCTTGTTTGTCACCTTCTGTTGTGATTGGGCATGTTCCTGATTGGTTCGTGACATCATCTTCCAAGGTCTTCGCAACACATGAGTAGATTTCAGAGACACCATCATACATTTTCATGCTTCTTTCTTTAAATTACTATTTGGAATGGGAAGCATACCTACATTTATATTTGGTTTTGTTTCTTTCGAAAGGGAGACAAGTTATTTGTTGACATTAGATCATGTTTTGTTTTCAGACACTTAGCATTTTTGTAGGTGATTACACATTTTGGGGGGGCTATATAGTCTCTCCCATTCCCCCTTATGGGGGGGTCATTGATTGTATATACATAGTGTATGTAGTCATTGGGGGGGTGTGATTGAGTCCTCCATCCATGCATCCTTGTTTTCCTTTTCTCTCTTTTCTAGTGGGGTTTTTTTCCACAGGGTTTTTCTCCTTTTCTCCAGTTGTGAGAGATTTATTTTGCATTGTAAATGGGTTCCTAACATGGTTGTGTGGTGTAGAAAATTGGACACTCTTGAGAAAAGAGACAATTTCACACTTAATTGAACCTACTTTTGAGTACCCCTACATTATTCATCCTTCAAGACAACATTTATAGGCCCCTAAGACCTACTATTTTGATCTAGAGGCCCATTTCATTTGAGAAATAACTTAAATCCTGACAAACAACACTTAATTCATGAATATATCAAAAACCTACCTTCAAAAGCCACTAGTGGGACCCATTTGCCAAGAGTGGTGAATGAGTCCCTTTTGAGGAAAATTTCAATTTTGAGTGGGAATTGAATTAATTCAAATTAATTTTTTGGTGGATGTCAGCGTCTTAGGTCTAGATAATGGGAAAATTAGGATTTGATGCTTATAAACACTCATTTTAAGTCATTTTTCACATCTCTTAGTCATTTTTACAAAGCACATTCTAAAGTCGAGTCTTCCACAATAAGTTTCATTAGCAAAGTTGAAGTTTTAGGGAAGCAAACTAGGGTTTTTGTAGGTTTTGAAGCTCACTCTTCATTCAAGGTTCAACATTGCAAAGAGTTGATGATGGATGCCTATGGTGAATCATGGAGAAATCTAGGTTGAGGAGATGCAACTAGCCATCAAATGACACCTAAAGACTTGTTTTCAAAGTGATCCCATCTTCCATTTTCTCTCTATCTTCAGATCAAGGTTTTCATTTCATTAACATCTCATTAGCATGTTATTTATCTACATTTTTAGGTGTTGTAGGATTTATAGGGTTGAAGTCTTGCATCATTCAAATCACATTTGCACATCTTATTCTAGCATAATAGAATAGTGTTTTATCATACTTCCAACTTTCCTTATCTTTAACACACTTAAGGCTAGGGTTTTATGCAATTTTTGTCCATTTAAGGTTTGATTACCCAAATAGGGGTTTGACCAAGGAAAACACCCCATTAGACAAGAAATTTTAAGCTGTTTTGTAGGAATTTTTTGAGATCTCGATTTAGGTTTCCGTCAAGAAGTGGTGTACAAGTGATAATGTGCAGAACAAAGATTTGAATTTGTGGAAAATTGAAAGTGGACTGATTCACCATGGATTAAGAATGAGTCCCTCATGAGGTGAATTTCAGAGTTAGATGCAAATCCTGATACCCAGTGAGTAGAAACTAAATTCTAGGTAGAAAACCCTGTCCTAGGACTAATTCACCCAGGGTAGCGAATGAGTCCCAATGAACATAAAAGTCAAATTTACTAGATTTTTGGAGTGTCTTCTAGTCATCTTTAGCTTTATAGGTGCACACATTCTGAAATAAAACTTTTTTTTAGTTTCATTTGCATTTTTGTTCATCTTTTTAAGCTTTTTGCAAACCTCGCCGTGTTTTCAAACATTATATATTTTATTAGTTTTGCATTAATAGTCAATCAATTTAATCAATTAGTTGCATTTAAATCATTGCATTTAGTATTAATTACATAATACAATCCTTTATTTGAGTGAACCACCACAATTTTGGGGTTCTATCTCTCTCCTTTTAGGTGAAAGATCCTAAGAGTGCAAGATAAGTACATAGAACACATCAAAATTGTTGGTTCATTTTGGTAAACCTGCATATTAAACATTATATCTTTCTGATTTGCATTTTTATTTGCATCCTAGGACTCCATTTCATTGTCTTTCGCATTTTTTTTGCATCCTAGGGCTTCTTAAAGTTGCATTAGTGAAAGTGTCATTTAGAGTTCATTATTGCATCTTATTTCATTACATCATTCCAATATTCTTCATTTTCAGTCTTTATCTACACTGTAAAGACTTGAACACATCTAGAAAAGTCAAAAAAATTAGAAAAAATTTAAAAATACCTCTCCTAGGACTCATTTTCCACCTTGGGCGAATTAGTCCCGCTACAATTTTTGAATCAGTGTTTCCAGAATTCAATTTATTGCTTTGCACTTTTCTATTTCCTGCAGTTCCCTTTTCTATTTTAGTTTAGTTACTTTATGTTATATTTCAATCATAAGCATCACTTCCTTTCATGGAATTTATGGATAGTCTTAGATTTTGCATGTTTCCTTTTTGGCATTAGTTCCTAGTTCTTTTAGATCAGATTCATTAATTCATAAATACACAAAAACAAAAACATCAAACCAACCTTTCAAACAAATGATTCAATTTAGAAATACCATCTCATCCAAGCCTCTTAGTAGTGATGATCTAGACAAGTTAGATGAAGTAATTCAAGACTTTATCTCACTCACTTCATCCTCTAAAGCTTGCCATGAGATGCCTGAAATGATTGATGACAACCGATCCCACAAACCTTTTAGTAGTGATGACCTTGGCTTGTTAGATGAAGCCCTTCAGGACTTCATCTCACCTAAGTCATCCACTAAGGTTTTTTGTTCCCAACCTACAAAAAAAAAAGTTAATGTATCTCAATTTGTGATGACCAACCTAACCTAATTAATGATAACTTACCCCTCAAACCTTTTAGTTGTGATGACCTTGAATTGTTAGATGAGTCCCTCCAGGACTTCATCTCACTTAAGTCATCCATTAAGGTTTGTTGTGAACAATCTAAAACTAAGGACATTAATGTAATTCAACCTCAACTCATTATTTACCCACCCTCACATAAACTTCATCCTTCCAATAAACCTGAGTTCACTCTTTACCCACCTAAAATTGACGTGTTGCAGCAATCCAATAATACTATTGTTTCTCAAACATATAATACTCGAAACAATCCGCAACCACCGCAACCAACCTCACCCTTTTTACCTTTAACTAATCTGCCTAGTGCTCCTCTCTTTCCCTCACACACAAAGGAGTATGATCTTGTTGAACAATTAAAGAATACTCCTGCAAAGATTTCCCTTCGGTATTTACTCCAAAATTCACCAAATTACCACACTATTCTTCAAATAGCCTTACAAAAAATTACGGTTCCTCCTGGTACAACTTTGAATGATGTTGCAACTTTAATACATGGAATGAATAAAGTTAGTCTAGACATTACTTTCCATCAAAATGAGCTCCCTCCTTTCGAGTTGTGAACAAAATTTAAGCCTTTATGATAATTGCTCAATTCAATCGAATAGGTATCAAAAGGATCCTCATTTATAATGGTTCTACCCTTAATGTGTGTAGTGTGAATCTCCTTGATAGATTATGTGTTGACAAGTCACAAATAAAACCTGATTCCTTATCCATTTGAGGATTTGATAATAGAACACAACAACCACTCGGTGTAATCACTTTTCCTATTACTGTTGGGGTGGATACTATGCAAACTCCTATTCATGTCATGCCTTATGATTTTTCATATAATATTCCTCTAGGAAGACCATGGATTCATGAGATGAATGTAGTTCGTTCGACCCTTCATTTTATAATGAAATATTTCTATAACAACATTTATCAAGTTGAAATAGACCCTGCACCTTAGAGTTGTTTACACCTTGAAAAAGGAACCACATTTCCTCTGAAAACATTAATTCCAACATCTAATATAGACCCTCTAGAAGTTGAACAACAAGATGTGGAATCAACGTCTAAATTATTTGGTGATGATTGGGGATCCTTAGAATTCACACCTTTATTTATGGGTGAATACATAATCATGCAAAATAAAGATGAGAAACTAGAACAACCAACCATCATGTCAACTCAAAATTCTGAACAATCTTCTCAAAAATCTATCTCCTCTACTTTGGAAGAAAATACAACATACACAATTTTTTTTGATGAGATAGATTATCAACCTCCACCTAATCTGAAAGAAATGGAAATAATTTATGGAAAGGGTTATGAACTTGTCAAACAATTGGGATATACAGGAAAAGGATGTGGAAAGCATGAAGAAGGCATTCGTGTCCCTATAGAACCTAATACATAACAGACAAAAAATAGATTGGGCTATTCATTTTCTAAGATGAAAAAAGCTACTCAATGACCATCTTTGAACCTCAACACTATTACATGTCAATTGAAGCACAAACTCACAATCAAACATCCTGAATTGCTTGAAATGAACTCATCACCATCATGGAAGTATGTTGATAGTGATGAAACTCTAAAAAAAATGTTAGGAGATTATGATAACACATCCTCTAGTACTCCCATGAAATGGGTTAATTGTTTTGTGATAATTACCAAGAAAAACGATAGTGATATCACTGAAGAACCATATGATTATGAAGTTCCTAAATCTTCACTCCCCTTAGGAGATGCAATTGATGTTCTGATGGACATTGATGATAAAGACAAAGCTATTAAGATTGGGAAGTGCCTTGATGATGAAGAACAAGAGGACACTACAACTTTACTTCATGATTTTCCTAAAATTTTTGCTTGGAAATATTCTGATATGCCAGGAATTGACCCAAAAATCAAGTGACACATAACATTGTTCTCGCTGAAAAATAATAAACCCATTCGCCAAAAGATATGAAAAATGCACCCTAACGTAGCCTTGCATGTTAAAGCAGAGCTTGGAAAACTTCTTGATGTAGGCTTCATTTGACCTATTGATTATTCTCCTTGGATCTCAAACATTGTTGTAGCTGCTAAACCCGATAATCATATTAGGGTATGCATGGATTTTCATGACTTGAATAAAGCTTCTTTAAAAGATGAATTTTTGCTTCCTAATATTGAAATGATCATGGATTCAACTACTGGACATGATTTGTTGTCATTCATGGATGGATTTTCTAGTTATAATCAAATCCTTATTAATCCTTAAGATCAATACAAAACTACATTTACAACTATTTGGGGAATGTTTTGTTGGGTTGTGATGCCCTTCGGTTTAAAGAATGCCAACACAACTTATCAATGAGAAATGACCTTGATCTTTTATGATTACATACATAAAATTTTGGAAGATTATGTTGATGACATCCTTGCTAAATCCTTAACAAGACAAAACAATGTAAATGTTCTTCAAAAAATCTTTTGAACGAATACGTAATATGTGATTAAATCCAAAAAAAGTGTCTTAGGCATAGATAGTGGTAAAATTTTGGGGTTTGTCATATCTCACAGAGGCATTGAGGTGGACACAAAGAAAATTGATGCCATTATTAACATGCCACCTCCTAAGAACATTTCTCAATTGCACATGTTACAAGATCAAATTCAAGCTATCCATTATTTTTTGCATCTTTAGCCGATTGCACGTTACCCATCACACATCTCCTCAAAAAGGATGTGCCTTTTGATTGGAATGCTGATTGTAAACATGATTTTGAGAGTTTAAAGGAATAACTTGCAACTCCACTTGTTTTACAACCCGTTGTGCCAAATAAATCGTTTATCCTCTACATAGCCACATCAACCCATGCTCTTGCAGCCTTGTTGGCTCAACGAGATGATCATGGAAAATAGAGTCCTATTTATTACATTACTCAAACTTTAATCAATTATCAAACTCAATATTCACCAATGGAAAAACAATGTTTGGACCTTATATTCGCTACTAGTAAATTGCAACATTATTTACTAAATGTTGAAATACAAGTCATAAAAAAATTGGATCCCCTCAAGCATGTTTTTAATAAAACCAACTTATCTAGACATTTAGCTAAGTGGGTGATGTTGTTAATAGAGTTTGACCTTAAGTTTATTTCCCAAAAAGAAATAAGAGGACAAGCCTTAATCAATCACTTAGTTGACACCCTTGCTCCTCTCACTTTACCTAATCACGACTAATTTCCTAATGATAGTATCTTGACCACTGATGTTAAAATGTGGGAATTGTATTTTGATGGATCTAAGCGTAGAATGGGTTCCAGTGATGTCACACCCCTCCAATTTGTTATATTTTCTTTGACAGCTCAGATACTTTATTAGACCTTATTTTATGTTATTGTTATTCTATCGCTAACATTGGAGCAATGATAGACTATATGGATGTGATGATACATTATATGCATGGTGATTATGTTTGACATGCTTTATGTTGCATAGATGCTTAGTTAAGATGACATTGATATATATGCTTCTTGTAGTTTAATTGATATTTTATCTTGTCAGTCTTGTGTGACTGTATTGGTGAAGGGGACAGGATTACATCACTCACTTGCAAGCGCCCTGTGATTTCCACGATTCTCTCTTCATAGTGTGTATGAATTATTATCTCGATACATGTACGACATTTGTTTTGGTTGTAGATTTACAGGTACAGGACAATGGCTTCACCTAGTTTCACAGGTCTAAGCGTGTCCACTACTCAAAAGTGTTGTTGATTGGGAGATAGTAACTGGTTAACCTTGTCAAACCTTTACCCTAGCACAGTGTGTCATCAGTCCGTGTTTTGGTCATGTTCTTTATCCATGTTGGTCTTGGTATTTTATTTATCATGCAAGTTTAACTTGTAAGGATTAAATAATATGTTGTGATTAAGTATTTAATTAATATGAAGATCTTAGTATAAATTAATTTATTAATTAAATTTAAGTTATTATAAAGTAATTTTAATTATTAGATTAAATGTTTATTTAATTAAATAAGTGATTTAAATGTGATCTGAATTAAATAAATTATTTTTGATTTTAAATGCATATATTGGGAAAAGATCTCAAAAATATCTTGGTTGTTAAAGAAAAGATATTTGTTGTGTTAACTAGAAGTTAGAAGGGTTTGTTTTCTAATTGTCTTAAAATTGATTTCCTGAGAGATTGATTGGAATTTGTGAGGAAAGAGGAAGTTGGGTTCACAAAAAAAGAGAGAGGTTTTTGGAAATGGAAGAATTGTTTTGTGGTTTGAAGAAATTGTAAATCTTAGAAGTTCTTTGATAATTCTAGGAATCTAGTTTGTTATATTCTTGGCTGTGGATTATTTATGTTCTTTGGGAAGTGGCAATTCTTCTGGAGGAAGCTTTGGCAACTCTAGAAAATTGAAGATAAAAGGGAAGCTCGGCATCAATCTCTGAATTGTGCGATCTTCATGAATAGGTTCCTTATGGTTTTGTGAATTTAAATTGAAAAGGTTACTTAATTATTATTGTAATGCAAATTGGAAAAGGTTTTCTGTGGAAGCTTTTTGTTTTTAAAGATTGTTGCGAATGTTGAGCCTCTGTAGAAAACAATTTATATCCTCTATTAAAAATGAATTTTGTAGATCTAGATTTATACAGAAGAAAATTATAGATAAATTTTAGAACTTCTGTTGAATTTGAATAAAAAACTTAGAAAACCTCTTCTTATGGAAATATAATTTATTCTTTTATAGAAAATATTTGATGTTTTAGGAAACCTCTGTAAAATATTTCTACATTATTCATGTAGAAAACTTTATGAGGGAATTTGAATAGTTTGTCTGTAGAAAATTCCCTGAGTAACATTGCATATATATTATGTAGAATTTCTGTATGAAAATTAAATGCCCTTCTAGAGCATTTTATTGTGAATTATGTTTCTCTCTTTCGTGTTGACGTGCAAACCAAGTTAATTCTTATGTAAGACTTCCAGAGATGTTTTCTTGAGATGGTATTGTATCTCGTGTGGATAGTCATTGTTTAACTTGGGTAGTGCACAAGATATGTTTCAGTTGGACCTGGTTATGTGAACAGGTTGTGTTGTTTATTGTAATGGTGTTGGTATTTATAATTTGGCTATGTGCACCTTGTTCACCCAATGTTGTGGAATTAGTTCCTTAAGTTATTGTGTTGTCGATAGGGGAGTGGCTTTCAATGGGGGCTGGGACACAAAGTGGTCCTAGGACAACTCATGTGAGAGTCAGTGTAATCAGTGGAAATTAAATAGCCTACATTAGGGGAATGGGTAGTTAACACATTTAACTTGATAATTAGACTCACTCATTGGCTCAAGGGCTTGTGTTAGACTTGAGATGAGTTGGGAAGGCCTCGAATGGAAAGATCATTATCTTGTCTTCTCAAAAGATAATTGATTCCGTACTGGTGTGCATGTGGGGTCAAATTTCTTAAGAAGTTACTAGGATAACACAAGAGGGGGGCTGGGAACTAGGAAGATCTCCTTAGGATAACCAATGCAACCTTTGTGATGAAACTCCTCCTATGACAACAGTCGATTGTATTGTATAGTGGTTGATCTTGATTCTGTGATTCTAGAAGCAATGCGAAACTATGTTTTGTATTTACTAGTACAGTGTGGTTTTGTACTTTTCTTATGTCTAGAGGTAGTTGGTTTGTCTTGGCTACCTGTTACTATTTCCTAACATGGGGGTTGGTCCTACGGGTACCACATGGCTAGGTGGCATGCACCTTACACTGTTCAGTTTTCTCTTCATGTTCGTGATGGCGGGATCTTCTAGTTTGAGGAGCTCGTGTGTTTCTATGGATTTCTACTTCTCTTATATTAATTTTAACAGTGGGGACACTATATATTTGTATTCCTCTAGGTTGCGGGATAGGGTTTTACACTTTGTATTAGAGCCTAGAACTCTAGGTTAATTTGGAAACCTTTAAGTTGTTTGTGTAGGATTTAAGTTGCATATATTGTCTTACACATTGGTGTGTTTGTACAGGATCATGCCACCTAGGAGAGGTCAAGGTCATAGTCATGGTCATAGAGGCAGACACAAAGGTAGTCAGCAGAACTCACCTCTATGTGTTTTTCATGATTTAGTCTGTGAGGAAAAATAGGTTTCCCAAAACATTCCCAGAGGTAGTATTTAGTATTTGGATCCACCAGGGGTTGAAGGCGCTTAGTTGTGTCAATTGTTCGAGGATACTCTTGCCTATCTTGGACCAAGGTAGGAAGTAGAGTAGATTGTTGTTAGAGAGAGAAAGATGTACTAGCTCAGTCAGAGGCAGTTGTAGCTCCACACATGAGAGATTTACTTAGAGCTCAACCACCCTTATTTGATGGATCAGGCAGCAGTTTAGAGGCTAATACCTAGCTGACTAACTTGGACAGATGCTTTTCTATGCACCCGTATGGTAGTAATACAAGAGCTATATGTGCGATTATGCACCTGAGAGGCTTTGCTTCCACATGGTGGAGATTGGAGGAGCATAAGCTCCATATTGATATCGGTACTATATCTTGGGAGATGTTTCTAGAGAGGTTCTGTGCCAAATTTCTCTCCGATCATTGGCGATAATGTCGTGGTGATGAGTTCCATACTCTACAACAAAAGACTATGACAATGGAACAATATGAGCATCATTTTTATGAGCTCAAATAGTACGCAGGTATTGGTGACGATGAGGGCATGTTGGTGCAACATTTTCTTAGGGGATTAAATGCCCGGATCACTGGAGGTGTGTGGGTTTTCGAACCCAAGACTATGGAGACCACGGTAGACAAGGCCAGACTTGTAGAGGATAATTTAGCGATGGCATTGGGTGGTCATGTTGGAGTACAGGTGCGAAACACTTCAACTACAGGGCCTAGTGCCCACAGTGGTCAAAATCAGGGAGTTGGACCACCCAAGGAAGAACAAAGACCAGCACAGAGTGGACAGTACCAGAACTCACAAGGAAAATGAAAGGATTTTCCACCTAGACAGAATGACAAATATCAGTAAGGGGGTGATCGGAACTGGAGGCATGTCAAACGCTTCAGTAATGCATAGCCAACATAGAGTACTCAGTCTACCTTTAGGGGTAGTGTTCAGTAGTCCAGTGCACCTTTTGGAGGTAGAGGTTTTGGCAGGGGTACTGGGTGTTTTGCTTGTGGCCAATAGGGTCACATAGCTCGGCAATGTCATAATAAGGGAAAAATAGGATACACACAGAAGCTAGCGGTGTTAGAGCCAATTGTTGGAGATGTAGGCAGAGGACATCACGTATTTCCTGCGGTTGATAACCACTAGGCTGACCACCAGAGCAAAGTGGTGGAGACTATTGGTATGTTACAGGGTAACAGGGTTACCATTTTGTTTGAGTCAAGAGCCTTTGACTCATTTATTTCATCATCTGTCGTGGCACGTGATAGACTAGGGGTAGTAAGGCAAGAGGGTAAGTGGCAGGTCAAATTAGCATCTAGTGCTAGAGTTGTAGTACACTCCTATGTACCAAATTGTAGACTGGAGATTGGTTCTTTCCACACTATTGTAGATCTCTGTGTTATACCATTAGGTTCTTATGACATTGTCCTAGGGATGGATTGGCTTGATTCTCATAGGGATGTGATTGATTTTTGATGCAATCCGATACGATGCATTGATGCATTTGGCAGTGAGATTGAGTTAGTAGAGGTCCAGATACCTATATCATTGAGGATGATCTCGGCTATGCAGCTGAGAAGAGGCATTCATCAGGGATGTCAGTTATTTTTTGTGACAGTAGATGACTTGGAGATGGTTGATAGAGAGGAGAAGGTGCCTATAGATAGCCACCCCATACTTGAACAGTATGCAGATGTTTTTCGAGATGATATTCCATGGATGCCACCTCAGCATGACATAGACGTCAAGGTTGATCTTTTACCTGGTTCCGAACCCATTTCACGAGCCCCATACCATATGACAACTTAGGAGCTTAAGGAGCTCCACCTACAACTTTAGGAGTTGTTAGAGAAGGGTTTCATTCACCCTAGTGTTTCACCTTGGGGAGCACCGGTGATCTTTGTGAAGAAGAAGGATGGTTCTCTTCATCTGTGCATAGATTATCGACAGTTAAATAAGGTCACCATCAGGAACTGATATCCTCTACCTAGGATCGATGACTTGTTTGATAAGGTCAAGGGTGCTACAGTCTTTTCTCATATCGATCTTAAGTTAGGATACCATCAGTTGCAGATTGTGGAGTCTGATATTCATAAGATGGTGTTTCCCACACGATAAGGTCACTACAAGTTTATAGTGGTATTTTTTGGGTTGACGAATGTGCCATATATATTCATGAGCCTGATGCATGGAGTTTTTTTGTACATACCTGGATAGATTAGTAGTGGTATTCCTCAATGACATATTGATTTATTCTAGGATAGTTGAGGAGCATGAGGAACATTTGAGGCAGGTATTGCAGTGTTTGAGGGATAATAAGTTGTATGCCAACTTGTCCAAATGTGAGTTCTTCAAAACTGAGGTCAAGTACCTTGGTCATGTTATATCAGGAGAGGGCATTGTAGTGGATTCTTCTAAGATCCAAGCAATCATGGATTGGCCTGCACCCACGAATGTGGTAGAGATACACAGTTTTATGAGGTTAGCAGGTTACTACAAGCATTTTGTTTAGGACTTTTGTAGGGTAGGATATCCTATCACTTCTCATTAGAGGAAAGGGAAGAAGTGCGATTGGTCAGAGCAAAGTGAGGCTATATTTCAGACATTGAAGGAGAGGTTGACTAGCGCACCGATCCTTGTGATACCAAATCCTTGTGGAGACTTTGTTATATGTGTAGATGCATCTTTGGAGGGGTTAGGAGCGGTATTGATGCAGGATGGTAGAGTCATTGTGTACGAGTCACGCAAGCTCAAGGATCAAAAGTTGAACTACCCCATGCATGATATTGAGTTAGTTGTAGTTGTACATGCTTTGACTCGATGAAGACATTTCTTATTGGGACACCATTTTGAGTTACATAGTGATCATCAGAGTCTACAGTACATCTTCACACAGCCTAACCTTAACGCTAGGAAAAGGCGATGGATGGAGTTCCTTTGTGAGTACGATTTTGAGGTGAAGTAAATCTAGGGAAAGGAGAATGTTGTGGCCGATGCTCTCAGCAGATCGAGGCATGAACTACGTAAGATGACTCTTACTGTGGATTTTAGGAGCCAAATTTTTACCGTACTTCCTATAGATAGATGGTAGCAAGAGGTAAGATTTGAGATTGAGTCAGGAAGGACTTTAGAGGGCAGGTACTTAGGATATTCTTTGGAGATAGATGGGACATATATTTTTTCCATCTTTAGAAGGGCTTCTTACCTTGATTTTGATAGAGGCACATCAGGCACCTTATTTAGCTCACCCTGGAGTGAAGAAGACGTATGTTTATCTGCGACCTCTTTATTTCTGGGTAGGTATGAAGCGAGATATCGTTGATTATGTATCATGATGTTTGGAGTGTCAGTGAGTTAAGGATGAACAACAACATCTGGCTGGTCTTCTACAACCTCATTTAGTTCCTTAGTGGAAATGGGACATCATTTCATTGGATTTCATGGTTAGTTTATCCAACTCTTTGCGATGACATGATGCAATTATGGTGATGGTAGATAGGTTGATGAAGGTGGAACACTTCTCACCTATCCATTCCTCCTATAACGCTTCGTGAATTGCTAGAGTGTTCATGGAGGACATTGTGAGGTTGCATGGTATTCCACATCAGATTATTTCTGAGAGGGATCCTATGATTACTTTGACTCTTTGGACATCATTACAGTATGCTATGGGAAAAAAGTTGAACTTCAGTTTAGCGTATCACCTTGAGATGGATCGACAGACTGAGAGGGTGAATTAGATCCTTGAAGTTATGCTTCACATGTATTTCATGGACCAACAGACATGACGGGAGGATTATCTCTATCTTGTAGAGTTTGCTTATAACAACGGGTTTAAGAGTTCTATTGGCATGACACCTTTTCAGGGCTTGTATGGACGGCCGTGTTAGACTCCATTGAGTTGGGACAGGTTGGAGGATAGGATTTTATTGAGTGTAAATATCCTTCAGGATATGAAGTAGCAGGTGGTTTGGATAAGAGAGCATTTAGTAGCTACACAGGATAGGAAGAAGAAGTACGCGGATGCACACCGTGTGGATCACCAGTTTTTTGTAGGTGACCAAGTTTTCTTGTGAGTGCAACCGAGAAAGAGTCCAGTCCATTATGGAAAGGGCTCTAAGCTGGCACATCATTTTGTTGGGCCTTTTGAGATTCTGGACAAGATTGGGCCAGTTTCTTACCACCTTGCTTTACCGCCCAGTCCCTCGTGCATCCACGATGTGTTCCATTTTGTACTTAGGCCTTATCATCCAAAAATTTCTCATATCCTTGATTGGACTGCTTTACAGGTAGAGGACGAGAAACTAGCTTTGGAGATCGTGGCTGTTACCCAGTATAGGAGACTCACCCTCAGGGGTCATGATATTGAGCAGGTGAGGGTCCAATGGGATCCTAGAGATGACACTTCTGCTACATGGGAGGATGCTACCAGGATGAGGGAGCTCTACCCTTATTTGTTCACAGGCTTCTAGGAGTAAGCCTGATCATAGGGGGGAGGATGTGACACCCCTCCGATTTGTTATATTTTCTTTAACAACTTAGATACTTTGTTAGACCTTATTTTATGTTATTGTTATTCTATCGCTGACAGTGTAGCGATGATAGACTATGTGGATGTGATGATACATTAAATGCATGGTGATTATGTTTGACATGCTTTATGTTGCATAGATTCTTAGTCAAGATGACATTGATATATATGCTTCTTGTAGTTTAATTGATATTTTATCTCATCATTCTTGTGTCACTATTGGTGAAGGGGACAGGATTACACACTCGCTTGCGAGTGCCCTATGACTTTTGTGATTCTCTCTTCACGGTGTGTATGAATTATTATCTGGATACATGTACGACATTTGCTTTCGTTGTAGGTTTGAAGGTACAAGACAATGAATTCACCTAGTTTCGCAAGTCTGAGCATGTCCACTACTCAACAGTATTGTTGATTGGGAGATAGTAACTGGTTAACCTTGTCAAAACTTTACCCTAACACAGTGTGTCGTTAGTCTATGTTTTGGTCATGTTCTTTATCCATCTTAGTCTTGGTATTTTATTTATCATGCAAGTTTAAATTGTAAGGATTAAATTATATGTTGTGATTAAGTATTTAATTAATATGGAGATCTTAGTATAAATTAATTAATTAATTTAATTTAAGTTATTATAAAGTAATTTTAATTATTAGATTAAATGTGGATTTAATTAAATAAGTGATTTAAATGTGATTTGAATTAAATAAATTGTTTTTAATTTTAAATGCATATATTGGGAAAAGATCTAAGAAATATCTTGGTTGTTAAAGAAAAGGTATTTGTTGTGTTAACTGGAAGTTAGAAGGGTTTGTTTTCTAATTGTCTTAAAATTGATTTCTGGAGAGATTGATTGAAATTTGTGAGAAAAGAGGAAGTTGGGTTCATAGGAAAAAAGAGAGAGGTTTTTGGAAATGGAAGAATTGTTTTGTGGTTTGAAGAAATTTTTGATCTTAGAAGCTCTCTGATAATTCTTGGAATCTAGTTCATTATATTCTTGGCTATGGATTATTTTTGTTCTCTGGGAAGTGGCAATTCTTCTTGAGGAAGCTTTGGCAGCTCTAGCAAATTGAAGATTAAAGGGAAGCTCGACATCAATCTCTGAATCGTCTGATCTTCTGGAATAGGTTCTTTATTACTTTGTTAATTTTAATTTGAAAGAGATAAGTTAAAGTATTATTGTGTAGAAAATTGGAAAAGTTTAGAAGAGGATTTCTTTCATTTTAGAAGCGTTTATTTTTTAAATAAATTATCATGATTGCTACAGACTCTATAGAAAAATAATTTAGATATGAGGTTTAAGAACTGGGAACTCTAGGTCAATTTGGAAACCATTAAGTTGTTTGTGTAGGATTTCAGTTGCATGTCTTTTCTTACACCTTGGTGTGTTTGTGCAGGATCATGCCACCTAGGAGAGGTCAAGGTCGTGGTCATGGCCATAGAGGCAGATACATAGGTAGTCAGCAGAACTCACCTCTGCATGTTTCTCATGATTCAATCCATGAGGAACAACAGGCTTTCCAAAACATTCTTGGAGGTAGTATTCAGTATTCAGATCCACCAGGGATTGAGGGCACACAGTTGCGTCAATTGTTGGAGGATACTCTTGCCTTTCTTGGGCCAAGGCAGGAGGTAGATCAGATTTTTTTTAGAGAGAGGGATGTACTAGCTTAGGTAGAGGCAGTTGCAGCTGCACATATGAGAGATATACTTAGGGCTTGACCCACCTTATTTGATGGATCAGGCAGCAGTTTAGAGGCTGAGACCTAGCTAATTGACCTGAACAGATGCTTTGCTATGTACCTATATGGTAGCAACATCAGAGCCATATGTGCGATTATGCACCTAAGAGGCTTTACTTCCACATGGTCGAGATTGGAGGAGTAGAAGCTCCATTTTGATATCGATAATGTATCTTGGGAGATGTTTCTAGAGAGTTTCCAAATTTCTCTCTGATCATTGGCGATAGCATCATGGTGACGAGTTCCATAATCTATGACGGATGACTATGATAGTGGAACAATATGAGTGTCATTTTTACGTGCTCAAATAGTACGCAGGCATTGGTGACGACGAGGGCATGTTGGTGTAGAACTTTCTTAGGGGCTTAAATTCCCGAATCAGTGGAGGTGTGCAATTTTTTGAACCCAAGACTATGGAGACCATGGTAGACAAGGCCATACTTGTAGAGGCAAATATGGCGATGGAATTGGGTGGTCATGTTGGAGTGTAGGTGGGAAACACTTCAGCTACAGGGCCTAGTGCACATAGTGGTCAGTCTCAGGGAGCTAGACCACCCAAGACACAACATACACTAGCACTGAGTGGACACTACCAGAACTCATAGGGAAAATAAAAGGATTTTCCACCTAGACAAAATGACAGATATCAATCAGGGGGTGATCAGAACTGGAGGAATCTCAAACACTTCAGTAATGCACAACCAACACAGAGTACTCAGTCTACCTTTAGGGGTAGTGTTCAGCAGTCCAGTGCAACTTCTAGAGGTAGAGGTTTTGGTAGGGGTACCAAGTGTTTTTCTTGTGGCCAAGATGGTCACATAGCTCGGTAGTGTCCCAATAAGGGCACAATAGGATATACAAAAATTCCAGTGATGTCAGAGGTGACTGTTGGAGATGCAAGCAGAGGACATCGCGTATTTTCTACAGTTGATAACTTCTAGGCTGACCACACGAGCACAGTGGTGGAGACTACTGGTATGTTGTAGGTTAACAAAGTTACCATTTTGTTTGATTCAAGAGCCTCTGACTCATTTATTTCATCATCCATTGTGGCACGTGATAGACTGAGGGGAGTAAGGAAAGAGGGTAAGTGGCAGGTCGAATTAGCATCTGGTCCTAGAGTTGTTGTACATTCCTATGTACCAGATTGCGGACTAGAGATTGGTTCTTTCCACACTACTATAGATCTATGTGTTATACCATTAGGTTCTTATGACATTGTCCTAGGGATGGATTGGCTCAATGCTCATAGGGTTGTGATTGATTGTTGACGCAAGTCAATACAATGCATTGATGCATCTGGTAGTGAGGTTGAGTTAGTAGGGGTCCAAAGACCTATATCATTGAGGATGATCTTGGCTATGCAACTGAGAAGATATGTTTTTCAGGGATGTCAATTATTTTCTATGACATTAGATGACTTGGGGATGGGTAATAGAGAGGAGAAGGTGTCTATAGATAGCCACCCCATACTTCAACAGTATGCAGATGTTTTTCAAGTTGATATTCCAGGGATGTGTTCTCATCGTGACATAGATATCAAGGTTTATCTTCTACCTGGTTCCGAACCCATTTCATAAGCCCCATACTGTATGACGACTCAAGAGCTTAAGGAGCTTCGCTTGTAGCTTGAGGAGTTGTTGGAGAAGGGTTTCATTCGTTCTAGTGTTTCACCTTGTGGAGCATCGATATTCTTTGTGAAGAAGGATGGTTCTCTTCATTTGTGCATAGATTATCAATAGTTAAATAAGGTCACCACCAAGAACCGAGATGCTCTACCTAGGATCGATGACTTGTTTGATAAGGTCAAGGGTGCTACAGTCTTTTCTAAGATCGATCTTAAGTCATGATACCATTAGTTGCAGATTATGGAGTCTGATATTCATAAGACGACGTTTCACACATGATATGACCATTGTGAGTTTATAGTGGTACCATTCGGGTTGATAAATGTGCCATCTGTATTCATGAGCCTATTGCATGAAGTTTTTTGCACATACCTAGATGGATTTGTAGTTGTATTCCTCGATGACATATTGATTTATTCTAGGCAAGTTGAGGAGCATGAGGTATGTTTGAGGTAGGTATTGCAGTGTTTGAGGGATAATAAGTTGTATGCCAACTTGTCCAAATGCGAGTTCTTCAAAACTGAGGTCAAGTACCTTGGTCATGTTATATTAGGAGAGGGCATTGCAGTGGATCCTATAAAGATCCAGACAATCATGGATTGGACTACGCCCACAAATGTGGTAGAGATACGTAGTTCTATGGGGTTAGTAGGTTACTATAGGAATTTTGTTTAGGACTTTTATAGGGTAAGACATCCTATCACTTCTCTTCAGAGGAATGGGAATAAGTTTAATTGGTCAGAGTAGAGCGAGGCTGCATTTCAGACATTGAAGGAGAGGTTGACTAGCGCACTGATCCTTGTGATACTAGATCCTATAGGAGACTTTGTTATTTGTGCAGATGCATCTTTGGAGGGGTTAGGAGCGGTATTGATGTAGGATGGTCGAGTCATTATGGATGAGTCAGGTAAGGTTAAGGATCATGAGTTGAACTACCCCATGCATGATCTTGAGTTAGCTATAGTTGTACATGCTTTGACATGATGGAGAAATTTCTTATTGGGACACCGTTTTGAGTTACACAGTGGTCATTGGAGTCTATAGTACATCTTCACATAGCCTAACCTTAATGCTAGGAAAAGGCGAAGGATGGAGTTCCTCTAGGAGTACCATTTTGAGGTGAAGTACATCTATGGGAAGTAGAACATTGTGGCCGACGCTCTCAGTAGACGAAGGTATGAACTATCTGAGATGACTCTTACTATGGATTTGAGGAGAAATATTCTTACCACACTTCCTACAGATAGCTGGTACTAGGAGGTAAGATTTGAGATTGAGTCAAGTAGGACTATGGAGGGTAGGTACTCAGGATATTCTTTGGAGACAAATGGGTTATTGAGATACATGGGATGTATATTTGTTCCATCTTCAGAAGGGATTCGTACCTTGATTTTGATAGAGGAACATCGGGCACCTTATTCAACTCACCCTGGAGTGAAGAAGATGTTTTCTGATCTGCGACCACTTTATTTTTGGGCAGGTATGAAATGAGATATCGCCAATTATTTATCACGGTTTTTGGAGTGTCAACAAGTTAAGGCTGAACACCAACATCCGACTAGTCTTCTACAGCCTCATTTGGTTCTCGAGTGGAAATGGGACATCATTTCATTGGATTTCATTGTTGGTTTACCTATCTCTTCGTGATGACATGATGCGATTATGGTGATGGTAGATAGGTTGACGAAGGTGGCACACTTCTCACCTATCAGTTCCTCCTATAACGCTTCGTCAGTTGCTAGAGTTTTCATGGAGGATATTATGAGGTTGCATGGTATTCCGCGTTAGATTATTTCTGACAGGGATCGTATGTTTAATTCAGCTCTTTGGACATCATTACAACATGCTATGTGGACATAGTTGAACTTCAGTTCAACATATCACCAAGAGAAAAATGGACAGACTAAGAGGATCAATGAGATCCTTGAAGATATGCTTCACATGTATGTCATGGACCAGTAGACATGATGGGAGGATTATCTCTATCTTGTAGAGTTTGCTTATAACAACGGGTTTCAAAGTTCTATTGGCATGGAACTTTTTCAGGGCTTGTATGTACAGCCGTGTCAGACTCCATTGAGTTGGGACAGGTTGAAGGATATGATTTTATTGGGTCCTGATATGCTTTAGGATATGGAGCAGTAGGTGGTTCAGATCAGAGAGCATTTAGTAGTTGCAGAGGATAAGCAGAAGAAGTACGCAGATGCACACCGTGTGGATCACTAGTTTGTTGTAGGTGACTGAGTTTTCTTGTGACTGCGATGGAGAAAGAGTCCATTCCATTATGGAAAGGGTTTTAAGCTCGCACATCATTTTTTTGGGCCTTTTGAGATTCTAGAGAAGATTGGGCCAGTTGCTTACCGCCTTGCTTTACCACCTAGTCTCTTGTGCATCCATGATATGTTCCACGTTTCTGTACTTAGACCTTATCATCCCAAAATTTCTCATATCCTTGATTAGACTACTTTATAGGTAGAGGACATGCATCTAGCTTTGGAGCCCGTGGTGATTACTCAACACAGGAGACTTGCCCTCAGGGGTCGATATATTGAGCAGGTGAGGGCCTAGTGGGATCCTAGAGATGACACTTCTGCTACATGGGAGGATGCTACCAGGATGAGGGAGCGCTACCCTTATTTATTCACAGGCTTGCAGGAGTAAGTTGGATCCTACGGGGGGAGAATGTGACACCCTTCTGATTTGTTATATTTTCTTTGATAGATCAGATACTTTGTTAGACCTTATTTTATGTTATTGTTATTATATCGTTGTCAGTGGAGCGATGATAGACTATATGGATGTGATGATACATTATATGCATGGTGATTATGTTTAAAATGCTTTATGTTTGCATAGATGCTTAGTTGTGATGACATTGCTATATATGTTCATTGTAGTTTAATTGATATATTGTCTCATTAGTTGATGTGACATTGTATTGGTGAAGAGAACGGTATTGCATCACTTGCTTGCGATTGCCCTGTGATTTCTACGATTCTCTCTTCATGGTGTGTATGAATTATTATCTAGATGGCATGGCCAAATATTCTCTCAGTCAGGTGGCTCTCCTGTAGCCATAGATGCAATGTCATAATTTGTTTCATTGTGCTCGATGGTGTCCACCAAATAAATGTTGATTTATAAAGGTTCAGTTAATCCTTATTTAAACCTTTACCCTAGTACGGCAGTCATCAAATTCATGTTTTGGTCATGTTCTTATCCATGTTGGTCTTGCATTTTATTTATCAAGCTTAATTTGTAAGGATTAAAATTATATGTTGTGATGAAGCATTGAATATCATGAGGACTCAGTATACCTAATTAAATGAACACCTGCCATACCTTAATGACAAATTGTGGAAATTCAAATAAATGGGTTACCTTAATTTTTTTTCGAAATAAACAAACGGTGTTTTAAAATTCCACCCATATTATTGGGAAAATATCTTTAAAATATCTTGGTTGTTAGAGGAAAAGATATCTTGTTGAGTTAATTGGGAGTTAGAAGTTTTTGTTTTATTAATTGTTTTGAAATTGATTTCTGGAGAGATTGATTGAAATTTGTGAGAAAAGAGGAAGTTGGGTTCATGGGAAAAAAAGAGAGGTTTTTGGAAATGGAAGAATTGTTTTGTGGTTTGAAGAAATTGTAAATATGAGAAGCTCTCTGATAATTCTTGGAATCTAGTTTGTTATATTCTTGGCTATGGATTATTTATGTTCTCTAGGACTTGTGGCAATTCTTCTGGAGGAAGCTTTGGTAGCTCTATAAAATTGAAGATTAAAGGGAAGCTCGACTTCAATCTCTGAATTGTCCGATCTTTTGGAATAGGTTCTTTATTACTTTGTTAATTTTAATGTGAAAGATAAAAGTTAAAGTATTATTGTATAGCAAATTGGAAAAGTTTAGAAGAGGATTTCTATCATTTTAGAAGCTTTTGTTTTTTAAAGAAATTGTGTCATACCACACTTCCAGAAACCGAATTTATAACCCCAAATTGATTATTTGGAAATAGGATTATGCAAGAAAACAAGAAACTCTATCAAGCCTGAAAATGGAACCCAAAACTCTAGAAATCTGTTATCCCTTCAAGATTATTTAATATTCCTCCTATATGTTCTCTAGTACCAAGAGCCAGGGAACCCCAGAAAACATTTCTTACATTATTCCTCTAGAAAAATCCTTGAGACTAATTTGCATAATTCTTCCTGTAGAAAATCCCCTAAATAAAATTGTATATATATTCACAGAGAATTTCAGATGGAAAACAAACGCCCCTTCCGACATTTTACGAATTATGCATATACATTAATTTATATATGTATACATATATCTTTTAAACATATATGTATACATATAAAATAAATAGAGTATTTCTAAATTATTTGATGGGCACATAATTTGCACTCAATAAAATCACCACGAAATGGCCACTGCATTAAAAAATCAGAGGGCTTTCTGTATTTAAAAATATACAACTTAGGAGGCCTGTGGCCCCAACCCTAAGTAGGGAGCCCCGCCAGCCTCCAACAAATTAACATTGCCTACCACAATGACCTCCCCATTAGCCTGGCTACTTGGTATAACCCATAGCTAGCCAACTGCCATCCCATTTGTCCATGGAGTTAAGCGATTTTGGATTTTATTTTGTCTCTTTGTTCTTTAAACAGCATATTTTACATAAGAGCATATGTTATATAACATTATTTAATATATATATTATTTTATAAATACATTTACAATGTATATATATATATATTGTTGGAAATTGTATTTTATTTTTAAATAATAAATAAATATATTTTTAAATATATTTATTTAAGATGTTTAATTTGTTAGGTAATTATTTTTAAATGATTTTTGGAAAAGAGTGATTTGAATTTTTATAATTGGATAACATAGATATATAATTACTTAAAGAATGTTATTTAGGTGCATGCAAGCATGAGTAGTTAAATTGAAATGATTAATTATTTTAATTGTGAAATTGAGTTAGATATTATGTGTGGTTGTGAAATTGTAGTTAAACTTTTAATATAATTTCGTTGTTGATTATTAATTGGAATTGTGTTTTGAATAATGTATTTTAGTGTGAGATATTGATCTATTGGATTTAGGAAATATGAATAGTAGTGCTTTTAATTACATGAGATTGTTTATTTTAATTTCTAGTATTTCTGTAATTGGGTACTGTGGGGGATATTTGCTGTAGAGAAAATATAAGTCTTCCAGATTGTAATTGTGAAAGGGTTGTCATTTCTGTTATTCGCCCTTGTGGTTTCTTTGGGTAGTGCATGTAGTTGGATTCAGTATTGGACATTCGTAAGGATGTTTTATCTCTTGTGTTATGTTATTATCAGTTTGTGAACCGTCTACCCTTAGGTTGTAGAATGAGTTATTGTGTTGTCAATAGGGGAGTGGCTTTCAATGGGGGCTAGGACACAAAGTGTTCCAACGACAACTCATGTGAGAGTCGGTTTAATTAGTGGAAATTAAATAACCTACATTAGGGGAATGGGTAGTTAACACATTTAACTTGATAATTAGCCTTTCTCATTGGCTCAAGGGCTTGTGTTAGACTTGAGATGAGTCAGGAAGGCCTTGAATGGAAAGATCCTTATCTTGTCTTCTTGAAAGATAATCGATTCCACATTGGTGTGCATGTGGGGCCGAAGTTCATGAGAGGTTACTAGGATAACCCTAGATGAGGGCCGAGACCTAGGAAGATCTCCGTAGGATAACCAATGCAACCTTTGTGATGACACTCATCCTATGACAACAGTCGGTTTATATTTTACAGTGGTTGTTCTTGATTCAGTGATTCTAGAAGCAATGTAACCCTATGTTTTGTATTTACTGGTACAGTGTGGTTTTGTACTTTACTTGTGTCTAGAGGTAGTAGGTCTGTCTTGGTTACCTATTACTATCTCCTATGGGCACCGCCATGTGGCTGTGGCTTATTACCCTGGCACCGTTTGAGTTTGGTTCTGCTGTTCGTGATGGTGCCAGATCTCAGTCTGCAGAGCCAGTGCTCTATGGTTTTAACTTCTTATAGCCCCACCTGCACGTTATATTACCCTATTTGCATCCCTCACTACCATGATAAACTCTAGACGAATTTGTAACATTATGCATGATCGATCTAATATGGATTTCAGCCGGTATATAGGTTATATGGTAAGTTGTATCCGCTGGAAATATTCTCATTACATTTCTATGCGTTAGAATGTTATTTCGCAAATGGGTTAATGCGATGTATGTTGTTATCTCTTGAGCGAATACCTCTTTCTGTATGCTATGCTGATTAGACGTATTTCGGGAGCTCCACTTAGACGCTGCTGTAATGGCTCCAGAGGATGCATGTAAGTTAGTAGTTTACTTACCGCTTATCGCATTCCTTTTTAAAAAAATTGGGCTTATGCTTCCAGAGGTTGTAGGTCATCCCTCTAGGTTGTCATGGACATGATTCTTACACTCTGGCAATGCATCGAAGCCAAGACCGTCCTCGCCAATTGGAAATGATTGCCCTGTGTAGGATTTAAGTTGCATATCTTGTCTTACACCTTGGTGTGTTTGTATAGGATCATGCCACTGTAGTCGGTGCCTGGTCGTATCATAGAGGCGTATTACGGAAGAAGTAGTCGCTAAATCACTTCTACATGTTTCTCATGATTCAGTCCATGAGGAAAAATAGGCTTCCCAAGACATTCTTGGAGGTGGTATTCAATATCTGGATCCACCAAGGATCAAAGGCGCACAATTGCATCAATTATTGGAGGATACTCTTGCCCATCTTGGACCAAGGCAGTAGGTAGATCAGATTGTTGTTAGAGGGATGTACTAGCTCAGTTAGAGGCAGTTATAGCTGCACATATGAGAGATTTACTTAGAGCTTGACCCCCCTTATTTGATGTATCAGGTAGTGGTTTAGAGGCCGAGACTTGGCTGATTCACTTGGACAGATGCTTTTCTTTGTACCCATATGGTAGAAATACCAGAGCTAGATGTGTGATTATGCATATGAGAGGCTTTGCTTCCACATGGTGGATATTGGAGGAGAAAAAGCTCCATATTGATATTGGTACCGTATCTTGGGAGATGTTTCTAGAGAGGTTTCATGCCAAATTTCTCTCTGATAATTGGCGACAACATCGTGGTGATGAGTTCCATACTCTACGATAGATGGTTGTGACAGTGGAACAATATGAGCATAATTTTTATGAGCTCAAACAATAAGCAGGCATTGGTGAGGATGAGGGAATGTTGGTGTAGCACTTTCTTAGGGGCTTAAATTCCTAGATTATTGGAGGTGTGCGGGTTTTCAAACCCAAGACTATGGAGACCGTGGTAGACAAGGCCAGACTTGTAGAGGAGAATTTGGTGATGGCATTGGGTGGTCATGTTGGAGTACAGGTGGGAAACACTTCAACTACAGGGCCTAGTGCACGTAGTGGTTAGACTCAAGGAGCTGGACCACCCAGGGCACAACAGACACCAACACAGAGTGGACAGTACTAGAACTCATAGGTAAAACGAAAGGATTTTCCACCTAGACAAAATGATAGATATTAGTTAGGGGGTGATTGGAATGGGAGGCATGTCAAACACTTCAGTAATGCACAACCAACACAAAGTACTTAGTTTACCTTTAGGGGTAGTGTTCTACAGTCCAGTGCACCTTTTAGAGGTAGAGGTTTTGGCAGGGGTACTAGGTGTTTTTCTTGTGGCCAACAGGGTCACATAGCTTGGCAGTGTCCCAATAAGGGCACATCAGGATATACATAAAGGCTAGTAGCGTCAGAGCCAACTGTTAAAGAACTCCGCTTATAGCTTGAGGATTTGTTGGAGAAGGGTTTCATCCACCCTAGTGTTTCACCTTGGGGAGCAATGGTGATCTTTGTGAAGAAGGATGGTTCTCTTTGCCTGTGCATAGATTACCGTCAGTTAAATAAGGTCACCATCAGGAACCGATATCCTCTACCTAGGATCGATGACTTGTTTGATCAAATCAAGGGTGCTATAGTATTTTCTAGTATATTGACCTTAAATTAGGATACCATCAGTTTCAGATTGTGGAGTCTGATATTCATAAGATGACGTTTCACACATGATACAGTCACTATGAGTTTACAGTGGTATCGTTCAGGTTGATGAATGCACCATCTGTATTCATGAGCCTTATGTACATAGTTTTCTCACACATACCTGGATAGATTTGTAGTGGTATTCCTCGATGACATATTGATTTATTCTAGGATAGTTGAGGAGCATGAGGAACATTTGAGGTAGGTATTGTAGTGTTTGAGGGATAATAAGTTGTATGCCAACTTGTCAAAATGTGAGTTCTTCAAAACTAAGGTCAAGTACCTTGGTCATGTTATATTAGGAGAGGGAATTGTAGTGGATCCTACTAAGATCTAGAAAATCATGGATTGACCTGTGCCCACGAATGTGGTAGAGATACATAGTTTTATGTGGCTAGCAGGTTACTACAGGTGTTTTGTTTAGGAATTTTCTAGGGTAGGACATCCTATAACTTCTCTTCAGAGGAAAGGGAAGAAGTTCAACTGGTCAGAGCAAAGCGAGGCTGCATTTTAGACATTGGAGAGGTTGAATTGTGCACCGATCCTTGCGGTACTAGATCCTACATGAGACTTTGGTTATTTGTGCAAATGCATCTTTGGACTGGTTAGGAGTGGTATTGATGCATGATGGTTGAGTCATTGCATACGAGTCACGCAAGCTCAAGGATTATGAGTTGAACTACCCCACACATGATTTGAGTTAGGTATAGTTGTACATGCATTGAATTGATGGAGACATTTCTTATTGGGGCACAATTTTGAGTTACACAGTGAACATCAGAGTCTACAATACATCTTCACATAGCCTAACCTTAATGATAGGAAAAGGTGATGGATGGAGTTCCTCTGTGAGTATGATTTTGAGGTGAAGTACATCCAGGGGAAGGAGAATGTTGTGGCCGACACTCTCATCGGATGGAGGCATGAACTATTTGAGATGACTCTTACTATGGATTTGAGGAGCTAGATTCCTACCACACTTCCTACAGATAGCTGGTACCAAGAGGTAAGGTCTGAGATTGAGTCAGGCAGGACTTTGGAGGGTAGGTACTTAGGATATTCTTTGGAGATAGATGGGTTATTGAGATACATGAGACATATATTTGTTCCATCTACAGAAGGGCTTCGTACCTTGATTTTCACAGAGGCACATCAGGCACCTTATTTAGCTCACCCTGGAGTGAAGAAGATGTATGCCGATCTACGACCGCTTTATTTTTGGGTAGGTATGAAGTTAGATATCTTCAATTATGTATCATGGTGTTTGGAGTGTCAGCGAGTTAAGGTTGAACACCAACATCTAGCTGGTCTTCTACAACATTTTTTTCCTGAGTGCAAATGGGACATCATTTCATTGGATTTCGTGGTTGGTTTACCCAACTCTTCGTGACAACACAATGTGATTATGGTGATTGTAGATAGGTTGACAAAGGTGGCACACTTCTCACCTATCTGTTCCTCCTATAACGCTTTGTCAGTTGTTAGAGTGTTCATGGAGGACATTGTGAGGTGGCATGGTATTCTGCATCAGATTATTTCTGATAGGGATCATGTGTTTACTTTGGCTCTTTGGATATCATTACAACATGCTATGGGGACACAGTTGAACTTCAGTTCAGCGTATCACCCTGAGATGGATGGACAGATTGAGAGGGTCAATCAAATCCTTGAATATATGCTTCACATGTATGTCATGGACCAGCAGACAGGGTGGGAGGGTTATCTCTATCTTGTAGAGTTTGCTTATAACAATGGGTTTAAGAGTTTTATTGGCATGACACCTTTTCAGGCCTTGTATGGACGGCTGTTTCAAACTCCATTGAGTTGGGATAGGTTGGAGGATAGAATTTTATTGGGTCTTGATATCCTTCAGGATATGGAGCAACAGGTGGTTTAGATTAGAGAGCATTTAGTAGTTGTACAGGATAGGCAGAAGAAGTACGTGGATGCACACCGTGTGGATTGCCAGTTTGTTGTAGGTGATTGATTTTTCTTGTGAGTGTGACCAAGAAAGAGTCCAATCCCTTATGGAAAAGGTTCTAAGCTCGCACCTCATTTTGTCGGGCCTTTTGAGATTCTTGAGAAGATTGGGTCAGTTGTTTACCGCCTTGCTTTACCACCTAATATCTCGTGCATCCACGATGTGTTCCATGTTTTTGTACTTAGACCTTATCATCTGGACATTTCTCATATCCTTGATTGGATTGCTTTATAAGTAGAGGACATGCAAATAGCTTTGGAGCTCGTGGCCATTACCCAGCACATGAGACTTTTCCTCAGGGGTCAAGATATTGAGCAAGTGAGGGTCAAATGGGATCCTAGAGATGACACTTCTGCTACATGGGAGGATGCTACCAGGATGAGGGAGCTCTACCCTTATTTGTTCATAGGCTTCTAGGAGTAAGCCTGATCCTAAGGGGGGAGGATGTGACACCCCTCTGATTTGTTATGTTTTCTTTGATAGCTTAGATACTTTGTTAGACCTTATTTTATGTTATTGAAATTCTATCACTGACAGTGGAGCGAGGATAGACTATATTGATGTGAGGGTACATTATATGCATGGCCATTTTGTTTGACATGCTTTATGTTGCATAGATGTGTAGTCAAGATGACATTGATATATATGCTTCTTGTAGTTTAATTGATATTTTATCTCGTCAGTTGATGTGACATTGTATTGGTGAATAGAATAGTATTGCATCACTCGCTTGCGAGTTCCCTGTGATTTCCATGATTCTCTCTTCACGGTGTGTATGAATTATTATCTGGATACATATACGATATTTTCTTTGGTTGTAGGTTTGCAGGTATAGGACAACGGCTTCACCTAGTTTCACAGGTCTGAGCATGTCGACTACTCAACTGTAATGCTGATTGGGAGATAGTAATTGGTTAACGTTGTCAAACCATTACCCTAGCACAGTGTGTCATTAGTCTGTGTTTTGGTCATGTTCTCTATCCATCTTGGTCTTGGTATTTTATTTATCGTGCAAGTTTAAAATGTAAGGATTAAATTATATGTTGTGATTAAGTATTTAATTAATATGGAGATCTTATTATAAATTAATTAATTAATTTAATTTAAGTTATTATAAAGTAATTTTAATTATTAGATTAAATGTGGATTTAATTAAATAAATTATTTAAATGTGATTTGAATTAAATAAATTGTTTTTAATTCTAAATGCATATATTGGGAAAATATCTAAGAAATATCTTGGTTGTTAAAGAAAAAGGTATTTGTTGTGTTAACTGGAAGTTAGAAGGGTTTTTTTTCTAATTGTCTTAAAATTGATTTCCGGAGAGATTGATTGAAATTTGTGAGAAAAGAGGAAGTTGGGTTCACGGGAAAAGAGAGAGGTTTTTGGAAATGGAAGAATTGTTTTGTGGTTTGAAGAAATTTTTAATCTTAGAAGCTCTCTGATAATTCTAGGAATCTAGTTTGTTATATTTTTGGTTGTGGATTATTTTTGTTCTCTGGGAAGTGGCAATTATTCTGGAGGAAGCTCTGGCAGCTCTGGAAAATTGAAGATTAAAGGGAAGCTCAACATCAATCTCCGAATCGTCCGATCTTCTAGAATAGGTGCTTTATTACTTTGTTAATTCTAATTTGAAAGAGATAAGTAAATTATTATTGTGTAGAAAATTGGAAAAGTTTAGAAGAGGATTTCTTTCATTTTAGAAGCGTTTCTTTTTTAAAGAAATTACCGTGATTGTTACATTGTTTGTAGAGAAATAATTTAGATCCTCTATTAAAATTGAATTTTGGAGATAGATTTATACAAAAGAAAATTATAGATAAATTTTAGAACCTTTGTTGAATTTGAATCAAAAACTTAGAAAACCTCTTCTTGTGGAAATATAATTTATTCTTCTGTAGAAAATATTTGATGTTTTAGGAAACCTCTATAAAATATTTCTACATTATTCTTGTAGAAAACTTCTTTCTATCAAATTATAGATTCTTTGTGTAAAATTCGTCTATCTCTCCTGTAGAAAATTTTATGAGGGAATTTGCATAATTTGTCTTTAGAAAATTCCTAGAGTAAAACTATATATATTCTGTAGAATTCCTATATGAAAATTAAATGCCCTTCTGGAGCATTTTATTTTGAATCTTGTATATACGTATTTATATATATATGCATATATATTTTAAATATATATATGTATACATATACAAATAAATATATATTTAAATTATTTGGGGGGCACTGTAAATTTCTTGTAGAAATTTTATTGAAAATAACTGTGAAATCGCGATACGCGATTTATTAAAAATCGTAGGGTTTTTGTTTTAAAAAAAAATATTAAATTTTGGGGAGGTTGGGGCTTACCCCACAACCGCCCCATGGGCAGAGACTGTGGAGGCAGTGCCACTGCCTTCACAGGCAACCAACGCTACCTACCACAATGACCTTCCCCATTGGGGTTGGCTACGTGGGCAGTGCCAACAACCATTTAAATGGCTATCTTGTTTTGTCGACCGTGAGTTATGCGATTTGGATTTTTTATTTTGTCTTTGTTTTAATATATATATATATATATTGTTGGAAATTGTATTTTATTTTTAAATAATAAATAAATATATTTTTAAATATATTTATGTAAGATGTTTAACTCGTTAGCTAATTATTTTTGGAAAAGAGTGATTTGAATTTTTATAATTGGATAACATAGATATATAATTACTTAAAGAATGTTATTTAGGTGAATGCAAGCACAAGGAGTTAAATAGAAATGATTAGTTACTTGTAATTGTGAAATTGACTTAATTGATATGATTAGTTGTGAAACTAGAGTTAAACATTTAGTGTTATTTTGGTTGTTTATTTTTTGGAATTATGCTTGAACGTTATATTTTAATTATGAGATATTGATCGATTAGATTTAAGAAATCTTAATATTAGATTTTTTTCTTTTGTATAATTGTTTAAAAGTTATGTTTCTCTCTTTCTTGTTGATGTGCAAACCAAGTTAAGTGTTATGTAATACTTCCAGATATGTTTTCTTGAGATGGTATTGTATCTCATGTGGATAGTCATTGTTTACCTTGGGTAGTGCATGAGATATGTTTTAGTTGGACCTGGCTATGTGAACAGGTTGTGTTGTTTATTGTAATGGAGTTGGTATTTGTAATTTTGTTATGTGCACCTTGTTCACCCAATGTTGTGGAATTAGTTCCTTAAGTTATTGTGTTGTCGATAGTGGAGTGGCTTTCAACGGGGGCAGAGACATAAAGTGGTCCCAGAACTACTCATGTGAGAGTCAGTGTAATCAGTGGAAATTAAATAACCTACATTAGGGGAATGGGTAGTTAACACATTTAACTTGATAATTAGCCTCGCTCATTGGCTCAAGAGCTTGTGTAAGACTTGAGATGAGTCGGGAAGGCCTCGAATGGCAAGATCGTTATCTTGTCTTCTCGAAAGATAATCGATTCCACACTAGTGTGCATGTGGGGTCAGAGTTCGTGAGAGGTTACCAGGATAATCCTAGATAGGGATTGGGACCTAGGAAGATCTCCGTAGGATAACCAATGCAACCTTTTTGATGACACTTGATAGGGAGGGGGTTGGAGGAATCAATCACAGATTCCTGCTCTAGGTCTTGCTTGCAAGACCTCCTTGGTGTTTTGCTTCACCACCTTGACCTATAGGCCCCTTCACATGTTTAGGTACCCCTGGTTCTCCTGGCCAACCCCACTGCCATCACTGTTGAACCAACCAAGTCAATCTTGGTGCAATGTCTCCAACTCTTCCTTAGCCCTTAATCTTCCCTAAAGGCTAATCTATCCTCAACACTCCATTTGTTCTTGCAGAGGTGCAGAGATGTATTAAATGGATTCAAACCAACCTCCTAGGGTTCTTGGAGATTAACCAAAACTCCACCTTTCATCGCTCTCACCAAACCCTCATCTAGGGTTAAGAAGGCTACTAGCCCTAGAGGCTCAATTAGGTCTCTAACTCTGAGAAAATAGGTCAGACCTTGAAAGTTTCCCAAAGAACATAGGATCTTTCCTAGGGTTTCCTGGTCCATATGCCCACCTCTCAAAGATTTTTGGGATCTTGGACCTTCACTGTCTGTACACAGGTGTAACCCACATTTTAGCAATTTTAGGGCTTTTTAAGCCATTTCCTAACTACACAAACACCCTGTCGGCTTGTTTCAACCTCCAAATGGTTTGATGAAGCCTCCTCCTTCATGTCAAGTATTTGCAAGGCTTTTATCTACCTCTCCACATTGTGCCTTGATAGGGGAAGGTCACCCCTGCAAACCAAGTGCTTAGCACTAGCTGTCTTTCCTAGCCGAGCACTGTCAAGCTCGCCTAGGAAAATACTTTCTCCATAAACCCTTTGTAATCAAGGGAAAATCCTAAAATTATTATTAAGTGGGGTTAGCACAATAATAATAAAATTCCTATGAAGTAACAAAGTACAAAGGAAGTAATGTGAAGACAAAAAGGGATGGAGTTACCCTAAGTCTCCACCTTCCATGATTAACCTTTGTTACACCTCCTAGCTTGCAGATAAATAAAATGGCCTCAGATTTATGTGAGCAACTATGACTAAAGACTAAGCCCTATGCAAGTGTTGAAGGATTTGCAGAAAATAAAATGACCCTACAATGGACTAAAATGACTATGACCGTAAGTGACTATGACTGTAAGACTAGTAGCATAAAGTGGAATCTAAACATGAGAGACTAAGAGTGCGAGAAGTCAAGAGAGCTGAGAGCCAGAGACCGAAAATGAGAACAAAATTGCCATTTTATAAAAACTGCAATTTTGAATGTGTGGCCAGGATGAAAAGATGACAAGAACCCTAAGATCAATGCTTAAGATTGAATGTTGCAATAAGAATTAGGGTTAGGTCAAAATTAGGGCAAATGATAAGGATGAAGGGCCAAGATTGAATTATAAGATAATTCAATCAAGGGTCGAAATTAAATGAGAAGTCAAAAGTCAAGAATTAAATTGGAAGATAAGGCTGGACTGAAAGAGGTTGCTGGAGAAATTAAATAATAAAATTTATTTACTCCAAGTGACCAGTAAATAATTAAATAATAAATATATTATTTAATTATAGAGGAATGTGACAAAAGGAATCATTTTGAATTAAATAATGATTTTATTCAAAACTCAAGAGAATTGGCTAAATTAAATAAATCAAATTTATTTAATTTTAATGAGAGAAACAGCTAATGAATAATTAAATAATTAAATTAAAATTATTTAATTATAGTGGAAAGTGGACAATTAAATAAATGAGAATTTATTTAATTTTTAGAAGAGGGGGACTTAATTAGTGACGTAATTAAATAAATAAGATTTATTTAATTAATCAAGAAGACATAAAATGACAAAGGGAAATTAAATAACTTATGAAATTTATTTAATTAAAGGAAGACATAGATGACAAAGGGAAATTAAATAAATTATGAAATTTATTTAATCAAAGGAAGACTTACATAATTAATGACGTATTAGATAAATAAATAATATTTATTTATTTAATAATCAAGGAGGAACAAATGACATGAATTAATTAAATAATTATGAATTATTTAATCAATAGTCGAATGTGGACCAAGGACATAATTAGATAACTTAATTATGCTAGGACGAAGGTGGTAAAAATGAAGCTTGCAGGCCTAGGTCATTTTTAGGTGTCTACACCCTTGACTCCTACAGACTCCTAACCCTAACATATTTACAGACATGGAGCCTAGGAACAATTCCCAAGAGGTTGTACGTTATGTATAGTGGGAATGTGTCCTAAACCTCCATTTCCTATTGACAAACTTAACAAAACAGCAAATGCAAAGAAACAACTATCTACTAAAATGCTTGAAATAGAACTAGAAAGCTAAATGGCTACCACATAGGGATTAATCTATCAATCCCCTTCATCCTACGCAAGAAAAAATAACATATTCAAACCATTAAAGCTCTATTTTGGAACAAAATTAGAAATTCACTCTAAAACCACTATTTTTCCTCAACTTCACAAAACTTCACTACAATACCAATGCAACCAACCCACTCTCAGGTTGAGGCGTACCTTAAATAGGTTACCAAAAATAGTTAAGCTCCTTTGGTCAGTCATGTAAGTGATAAAGATGGAAAAGTTGTAAAACGCACTATGTTTTTCAACTTTTGCCAAAAATTAGAAAACTAAGTAAAAATGAGTTTGTAACTCATTCTCCCTCTCCACTCCTTAACCTACTGATCACTATAGAATAAGACATATTCATAAACCTATAATTCAATCTAGATGGTCAACATGACCCTCAGGTACATTGCAAAACAAAACTTCATACTAGACTTCCTAGTTGATGATTAGTGTTTCCTCTTTCCTAGGTGCTCCTGAACCATTCTCCCCCCTCTCTACACAAACACTAAGGAATGTGAGGAGAGATCAGTGATTCATCAATGCCCTACTTCTTGAACTCAGCTTCATCTACCCAAGTAGCCTCAGATTCATGTTTGTTCTTTGATTTGATAAGATGCTCCATATACACCTTATGCCTTGTAGATTTCTTCACTCTTGACTCCAAGATTCTCTCTGCTTGTAGCTTGTCTAGAGTAGGTAAGGATATGTTGCTTACATCCTTTAAGATCTCTCTACTATTCTGATCTAAGTCATTGACTGATCCCTTATATTTGATCAAATCAGCTACATTGAACACTGGTGAAATCCCTAAATCTGTAGGTAACTCCACCTTGTATGCATTTCTTCCATACTTGGCTAACACCTTGCATGGTCCTACTCTTTTCATCTGCAACTTGGATTTGTTGAGGTGAACCATGACATAATCTCCTACTACAAATTGCAAATCTTTTCTTGAAAAATCTACCTTATCCTTCAACTTTTGTGTAGCTTCGGTGACTGTCTTCTTTACTTGCTCCTGAATCTCTTTCATGGTCTGAGTGAAGTCCTCTACATGTCCACTCCTATTCTCCATAGCTCCTAGATCTCTGAGCTCACACACACCTCTTGGGTGCATCCCATACACTATTTCAAAAGGGCTCTTCCCTGTAGTCTTGTTCACACTGTCATTGTATGCATACTCAGCCTGTGAGATAACCATGTCCCATGTCTATCCATACTCCTTAGTTAGGCATCTTAGAAGGTTACCTAACACCCTATTAAGCACCTCAGTTTTTCCATCAGTCTGAGGATGGTAAGCTGATCCAAAAGAGAGGTTGGTACCTAATCTGCTCCATAGAGTCTTCCAAAAATGACTCATAAACTTCACATCCTTGTCTGAGACAATACTCAAAGGAAATCCATGGATCCTTACAATTTCCTTGAAGAAAAGATGAGCAATGTAACTAGCATCATGTGTGGTCTTGCAAGGGATAAAGTGACTCATCTTGCTGAATCTATCTACCACCACATAGACACTATCAAACCCTGTTTTTGTCTTAGAGAGTCCTACAACAAAATCCATGCTAATACATTCCCATGGTTTGTTGGGAATAGGTAGAGGTTGATACAAACCTGCATTACTAGCTCCCCCTTTTGCTTTCATACAAACTACACACTGCTCCACATACCTCCTAACATCCCTTGGCAACTTGGGCCAATAGTAAAACCTTTGCACTAGCTCCATTGTCTTGTTGATACCAAAATGACCACTAAGACTACCATTGTGCTTTTCTTGTATAAGATTCTCTCTCATAGAGCCTTTTGGCACACACAACTGATTTCCCTTCAATAGCAATCCAATTTGTAATGTATACTCTGAGTATTGACTATGAAAATGATTCTCAAAGTTAGAACATACCTTATATGCCTCTGAGAAGTCTTCATCCTCACCATAGAGATCCTTGAAACTCTCTATTCCAATGCTCTTTAGCTGTATCTCTTGCACTGTCAGCAATCTCCTGCTTAGTGCATCTACCACCTTGTTCAACTGTCCCTTCTTGTGCTTGATGGTGAAGGTAAAAGCTTGGATGTATTCCATCCATTTCAAATGCCTATTACTCAGCTTCTCTTGTGTGTTGATATAGCTAAGTGCCTGATTGTCAGTAAAGACTACAAACTCTTTGGGTAGAAGGTAATGCCTCGACTTCCTAAGTGACTAAACTAAAGCATATAGTTCTAGGTCATAGGTAGAGTACTTTTCCTTAGCTTCATTGAGCTTTTCACTAAAGAAATCTATAGGCCTGCCTTCTTGGCTGAGTACTCCTCCTACTGCAACTCCACTAGCATCACATTCCACAGTAAACAACTTGTCAAAACTAGGTAACAAAAGTATAGGTTGAGTTGCCACTTCTTGTTTCAGTTTCTCAAAACCTTTCCCAGCTTCTTGAGTCCACTTTAACTTAGTCTTTAAGCCACCCTTGATTGTATCTAGGACTGGTGCACATATGCCACTAAAATTCCTTATGAATTTTCTATAAAATTGAGCCAATCCATGAAAACTCCTTACCTCTGTCCCTGTGGTTGGTGTAGGCTAGTTTAGAATAGCTTCCACCTTGCTTGGATCCATCTTCAATGATCCTTGGGATACTACAAACCCCAAATACACAAGCTCCTGTTTGAAGAACTCACATTTCTCTAGGTTGATGGCTAACTTCTCCTCTTGCAACCTTTTAAGAACTAACTCCACATGTTTTAGGTGTTCTTCTGTTGTCTTACTAAAGATGAGTATATCATCAAGGTATACTACCACAAATATCCCTGTAAAGTCTTTGAGCACTTCATTCATGAGTCTCATGAATGTGCTAGGGGCATTAGAGAGGCCAAATGGCATAACTCTCCACTCATACAACCCATCATTTGTCTTAAAAGTTTTCTTCCACTTATCTCCATCCTTGATTCTGATCTGATGGCATATGCTTTTGAGATCCAACTTGGTGAAGTACTGAGCTCCTCCAAGACAATCCATCAAGTCCTCAATTCTAGGAATAGGGAACCTATACCTGATCGTGATTCTATTTATTGCCCTAGAATCAATGTATAATCTCCATTTGCCTCCTTTCTTGGTTGCTAAGACCACTGGTACTGCACATGGGCTGATGCTCTTCCTAATCAAGCCTTGATCTAACAACTCCTGCACTTGTCTAGCTACCTCTAGGTTATGATCTGGGGTAAGCTTGTAGGCTGCTTTGTTTGGCAATGAAGCCCCTAGTATGAAGTCAATTTGATGACTAATGGCTCTCTTTGGAGGTAAGGTTGCTGGTGTTCCATCACTCACTATGTCCTTATACTTCTCAAGCAACTTCTGGACTGCTCTGGGTATGACTATTTTCTCAGTCTTGTCCTCTCCCTTGGTTTGTACCATGACCACATATCCTTCCCCTCCTTGATGTAGGTTGTTGATGAACTCTTTTCCACTACTTACTAAGACACTAGGGGTCTTTGATTGTCCTTCTTCTTCATCTGACAGTGACTGCAACTTGAATGTCTTTCCATCCTTCTTGAATGAGATAGTATTTTCCTTTCCATCATAGATGACACCTATGTCATACTACCATGGTCTGCCCAATAGAAGATGGTATGCATCCATGGGTAATACATCAAAAATTAACTTGTCCTTGTATCCTTCAATGGAGAACTCCACCGTTGTCTGCTCATTAACAAGAACACTCTGTCCTTTGTTCAACCATGTCACCTTGTAGGGATTAGTGTGGGGTACCTTTTCCAAGTTCAATTTCATTACTGCCTCCTTTGAGATTATGTTGTCAGTAGACCCTGAGTCCACTATAACCTTACACACCTTTCCTAATATCTTGCATCTTACTCTAAATAAGGCTCTTCTCTGTTTTGGCTCTTCCTTGACCGGTTGTCTGATCAAAACTCTACTAAACATCATATTCTCCCCCACTTCTGATTCAATGTGACTAACCTTTGGTGATTTAACACTCATGTTGTCCTCTTGTGCATATGCCACTCTCTTCTCAATATTTGATGAAGATGCTTTCTCCAGGAACCTATAGGTTGGATGACCCACTTGACCACAATTATAACATTTCATATTGCCAAAGTATGAACTACTTCTGCCTGCTCCTCTTCCTCTATTTGAACCTCCTTGAGGTCCTCTACCTCTATTATATCCTCCTCTAGAAGTTGTTTCACCTCCATGCTCTGTGAGTTTAGACTCTCCCTGACTTCTTGGTTCAGTCCCTCTACCTTGATATCCACCTCTATGTCCTCTTTGATCTCTGCCTTTACCTCTGCTCTTAGAAGTTTGTTCTTGTTTCCTCTTGCTTATTTCCTCAATATTTATAGCTAATTGGTAACATTGGTGTACTGTCTTGGGACTTAGAAGAGTCATTTCCTCTTGAATGTTCCACTTCAAGCCGTTAAGATATCTAGCCACCTTGAGACTTTCATCCTCTATCACATTAGACCTCATGCAAAGTTTTTGAAACTCCTTAGTATAAGAGTTCACATCTTGGTCTCTTTTCCTCAAGCTCTGTATTTTCTTATGCAACTGAATCAAATAATCATCTGGCATGTATGCTTCTCTTACCTTGGCAACCATTCCCTTCCAAGTAGAGATAGGCTGCTTTCTTTCTTTTTCCCACTCTGTCTGAATGAACTTCCACCATGTCAAGGCAGAACCTCTTAGTCTTGATTTGGCCACCTTTACCTTCTGTGCTTCTGTGACCCCATCACACTCAAAATGGTTTTCCATTCCCTCTATCCAATCTACAACTAAATCAACTTCCATTTTTCCGCTAAACAGTGGTATGCCTTCAATGCTTTCAAGAAAGGCTCTTCTTTCAAAACAGGGTCAGGTTCAGGGGTTTTGTCTTCCATTGCAACCTCTTCTTCCTCTGGTATCCTTCCTTCTAACTGCGCGTTCCCCATTACTTGCTCAAGTTGGGCTATTCTTTCCCTCATTAGCCTATTTTCTTCCTCCTATTCTTCAACCGTCTTAGCCAATTCAGCATTTGTCACCATGATGGTAGAACCACTAGATTCAAGGTCTGACATACAATATTCTTCCCAAATCTTTAACTTGCTCTGATACCAATTTGATAGGGAGGGGGTTGGAGGAATCAATCACAGATTCTTGCTCTTGGTCTTGCTTGCAAGACCTCCTTGGTGTTTTGCTTCACCACCTTGACCTATAGGCCCCTTCACATGTTTAGGTACCCCTGGTTCTCCTGGCCTCCTCCTTCATGTCAAGTCTTTGCAAGGCTTTTATCTACCTCTCCACACTGTGCCTTGATAGGGGAAGGTCACCCCTGCAAACCAAGTGCTTAGCACTAGCTATCTTTCCTAGCCGAGCACTATCAAGCTCGCCTAGGAAAAGAATTTCTCCATAAACCCTTGACTCCTACAGACTCCTAACCCTAACATATTTACAGACATGGAGCCTAGGAAAAATTCCCAAGAGGTTGTACGTTATGTACAGTGGGAATGTGTCCTAAACCTCCATTTCCTATTGACAAACTTAACAAAACAACAAATGCAAAGAAACAACTATCTACTAAAATTCTTGAAACAGAACTAGAAAGCTAAATGGCTACCACATAGGGCTTAATCTATCAATCCCCTGCATCCTACACAAGAAACAATAACATATTCAAACCATTAAAGCTCTATTTTGGAACAAAATCAGAAATTCACTCTAAAACCACTGCTTTTCCTCAACTTCACAAAACTTCACTACAATACCAATGCAACCAACCCACTCTCAGGTCGAGGCATACCTTAAATAGGTTACCAAAAATAGTTAAGCTCCTTTGGTCGGTCATGTAAGTGATAAAGATGGAAAAGTTGTAAAACGCACTATTTTTTTCAGCTTTTGCCAAAAATTAGAAAACTAAGTAAAAATGAGTTTGTAACTCATTCTCCCTCTCCACTCCTTAACCTACTAATCACTACAGAATAAGACATATTCATAAACCTATAATTCAATCTAGATGGTCAACATGACCCTTAGGTACATTGCAAAACAAAACTTCATACTAGACTTCCTAGCTGATGATTAGTGTTTCCTCTTTCCTAGGTGCTCCTGCACCAACACTCCTATGACAACAGTCAGTTTATAGTGTACAGTGGTTGTTCTTGATTCAATGATTCTGGAAGCAATGCAACCCTATGTTTTGTATTTACTAGTATAATGTGGTTTTGTACTTTGCCTATGTCTAGAGGTAGTAGGTTTGTCTTGGTTACCTGTTACTATCTCCTAGCATGGGGGTTGGTCCTACGGGTACCACATGGCTAGGTGGTGTGCACCTTACACTGTTGAGTTTTCTCTTCATGTTCATGATGGCAGGATCTTCTTGTTTGAGGAGCTCGTGTATTTCTATTGATTTGTACTTCTCTTATATTCATTGTAATAGTGAGACACTCTCTATTGTATCCTCGTTTGTTAATTAATGAATCTTAGTACAAATAAATATATATATTAAATTATTTGGGGGGCACTGTAAATTTCCTATTGAAATTTTATTCAAAATCATGATGAAATCGCCATACGTGATTTATTAAAAAATCGCAAGGTTTTTGTTTTAAACAAATATATTAAATTTTGGGGAGGCTGGGGCTCACCCCACAGCCACCCCATAGGGAGCGACTGTGGAGACAGTACCGCTGCCTTCACAGGAAGCCAGTGTTGCCTACCAGAACAACCTTCCCCATTGGGGTTGGTTGCATGGGCAACACCCACAACCATTTAAATGGCTATTCTGTTTTGTCCGCCGTGTGAGTTATGCGATTTGGATTTTTATTTTGTCTTTATTTTAATATATAAATATTTATATATATATGTTATATATATATATTATTTAATATATATATTATTTATAATATATATTTTATATTATATATATATATATATATATATATTTTGTTGGAAATTGTATTTTATTTTTAAATAATAAATACATATATTTTTAAATATATTTATTTAAGATGTTTAATTCTTTAGGTAATTATTTTTAAATGATTTTTGGAAAAGAGTGATTTGAATTCTTATAATTGGATAACATAGATATATAATTACTTAAAGAATGTTACTTGGGTGCATGCAAGCATGAGGAGTTAAATAGAAATGATTAGTTAATTGTAATTGTGAAATTGAGTTAATTGATATGATTAGTTGTGAAACTAAGAGTTAAACATTTAATGTTATTTTCGTTGTTGATTTAATAATTGAAATTAAGTTAGAACATTATATTTTAATTATAAGATATTGATCGATTGGATTTAAGAAATCCTAATATTAGATTTTTTCTTTTGTCTAAATGTTTAAAAGTTATGTTTCTCTCTTTCTCGTTGATGTGCAAACTGAGTTAACAATTATGTAAGACTTCTTGATATGTTTTCTTGAGATGGTATTATATCTCGTGTGGATAGTCATTGTTTAACTTGGGTAGTGCATGAGATATGTTTCAGTTAGATCTGGTTATGTGAATAGGTTGTGTTGTTTATTGTAATGGAGTTGGCTTTTGTAATTTGGTTATGTGAACCTTGCTCACCCAATTTTTTGGAACTAGTTCCTTAAGTTATTGTGTTGTTGATAGGGGAGTGGTTTTCAACAGGGGTCGGGACATAAAGTTGTCCCAGACAACTCATGTGAGAGTCAGTGTAATCAGTGGAAATTAAATAACCTACATTAGGGGAATGGGTAGTTAACACATTTAACTTGATAATTAGCCTCACTCATTGGCTCAAGGGCTTGTGTTAGACTTGAGATGAGTCAGGAAGGCCTGGAATGGCAAGATCATTATCTTGTCTTCTCAAAAGATAATTGATTCTACACTGGTGTGCATGTGGGGCCAGAGTTCGTAAGAAGTTACCAGGATAAACCAAGATGGGGACCGGGACCTAGGAAGATCTCCTTAGGATAACCAATGCAACCTTTGTGATGAAACTCCTCCTATGATAGTAGTTGATTGTATTATACAGTGGTTGTTCTTGATTTTGTGATTCTGGAAGCAATGTGATCCTATGTTTTGTATTTACTAGTATAGTGTGGTTTTGTACTTTTCCTGTGTCTAGAGATAGTAGGTTTGTCTTGGTTACCTATTACTATCTCCTAGCACGGGGGTTGGTCCTATGGGTACCACATTTATTATTATTGCAGAACTTGTATGCAAGAGCACGAAGAGATTTATTTGCCAGTAAATTGATTTATTTGCTAAGATCTAGGCAATTGCACATTTATTTGCTAAGATCCAAGCAATCATGGATTGGCCTGCGCCCACGAATGTGGCAGAGATATGTAGTTTTATGGGGTTAGCAGGTTACTACAGGCATTTTTTTTAAGACTTTTCTAGGGTTGGGCATCCTATCACTTCTCTTTAGAGGAAAGGGAAGAAGTTCGATTGGTCAGAGCAGAGCGAGGCTGCATTTCAGACATTGAAGGAGAGGTTGACTAGCGCACCAATCCTTACGATACTAGATCCTTGTGGAGACTTTGTTATATGTACAGATGCATCTTTGGAGGGGTTAGGAGCGGTATTGATGCAGGATGGTAGAGTCATTACATACGAATCATGCAAGCTCAAGGATCACGAGTTGAACTACCCCATGCATGATCTTGAGTTAGTTGTAGTTGTACATGCTTTGAGTCGATGGAGACATTTCTTTTTGGAACACCATTTTGAGTTACATAGTGATCACCAAAGTCTACAGTACATCTTCGTAGAGCCTAACCCTAATGCTAGGAAAAGGCGATGGATGGAGTTCCTCTGTGACTATGATTTTGAGGTGAAGTACATCCAAGTGAAGGAGAATGTTGTGCCCAATGCTCTCAGTAGACGAAGGCATGAACTATCTAAGATGACTCTTACTTTGGATTTGAGGAGCCAGATTCTTACCACACTTCCTACAAATAGCTGGTACTAGGAGGTAAGATCTGAGATTGGGTCAGGTAGGACTTTGGAGGGCAGGTACTCAAGATGTTCTTTGGAGACATATGGGTTATTGTGATACATGGGATGTATATTTGTTCCATCTTCGGAAGGGCTTCATACCTTGATTTTGACAAAGGCACATCGGGCACCATATTTAGCTCACCCTGGAGTGAAGAACATGTATGCTGATCTGTGACCTCTTTATTTTTGGGCAGGTATGAAGTGAGATATCACCGATTATGTATCACGATGTTTGGAGTGTCAACGACTTAAGGCTAAACACCTACATCTCGCTGGTCTTCTACAACCTCATTTGGTTCCTGAGTGGAAATAGGACATCATTTCATTGGATTTAATGGTTGGTTTACCCAACTCTTCGAGACGACAAGATGCGATTATGGTGACGGTAGATAGGTTGACGAAGGTGGCACACTTCTCACCTATCCATTCCTCCTATAATGCTTCATGATTTTCTAGAGTGTTCATGGAGGAAATTGTGAGGTTGCATGGTATTCCTCATCGGATTATTTCTAATAGGGATCCTGTGTTTACTTTGACTCTTTGGACATCATTATAGCATGTTATGGGGACACAGTTGAACTTCAGTTCAACATATCACCCTGAGACAGATGGAAAAAATGAGAGGGTCAATCAGATCCTTGAAGATATGCTTTGCATGTATGTCATGGACCAACAAACACGATGGGAGGATTATCTCTATCTTGTAGAGTTTTCTTATAACAATGGGTTTCAAAGTTCTATTGGCATGGCACCTTTTCAGTCCTTGTATGGATGGCTGTGTCAGACTCCATTGAGTTGGGACAGGTTGGAGGACAAGATTTTATTGTGTCTGGATATGCTTCAGGATATGGAGCATTAGGTGGTTTGGATCAAATTGCATTTAGTAGCTGCACAGGATAGGTAGAAGAAGTACGTGGATGCACACCTTGTGGATCACCAGTTTGTTGTAGGTGACTGAGTTTCTTGGAAGTGTGACCGAGAAAGAGTCCAATTTGTTATGGAAAGGGTTCTAAGCTCGCACCTCATTTTTTCGGGCCTTTTGAGATTCTAGAGAAGATTGGGCCAGTTTCTTACCGCCTTGATTTACCACCTAATCTCTCGTGCATCCACGATGTGTTCCATGTTTCTGTACTTAGGCCTTATCATCCAAACATTTCTCATATCCTTGATTGGACTGCTTTATAGGTAGATTACGGGCATCTAGCTTTGGAGCCCATGGTCGTTACCCAATACTGGAGACTCGCCCTTAGGGGTCAAGTTATTGAGCAGGTGAGGGACTAGTGGGATCCTAGAGATGACACTTCTGCTACATGGGAGGATGCTACTAGGATGAGGTAGCTCTGCGCTTATTTGTTCGTAGGCTTCCAGAAGTAAGCCTCATCCTAGGGGGGGAGGATGTGACACCCCTCTGATTTGTTATATATTCTTTGACAACTTAGATACTTTGTTAGACCTTATTTTATGTTATTGTTATTCTATCTTTGACAGTGGAGTGATGATAGACTATATGGATGTGATGATACATTATATGTATGGTGATTATGTCTGACATGCTTTATGTTGCATAGATGCTTAGTCAAGGTGACATTGATATATATGCTTCTTGTAGTTTAATTGATATTTTATATCGTTAGTCTTGTGTGACTGTATTGGTGAAGGGGACGGGATTACATCACTCAATTGTGAGCGCCCTGTGATTTCTTTGATTCTCTTTTCATGGTGTGTATGAATTATTATCAGGATACATGTACGACATTTGATTTGGTTGTAGGTTTGTAGGTACAGAACAACAACTTCACCTGGTTTGACAGGTCTGAGCGTGTCCACTACTCAACAGTAATGTTGATTGGGAGATAGTAACTGGTTAACCTTGTCAAACCTTTACCCTAGCACAGTGTGTCGTCAGTCCGTGTTTTGGTCATGCTCTCTATCCATGTTGGTCTTGGTATTTTATTTTTCGTGCAAGTTTAAATTGTAAGGATTAAATTATATGTTGTGATGAAGTATTTAATTAATATGGAGATCTTAGTATAAATTAATTAATTAATTAAATTTAAGTTTTATAAAGTAATTTTAATTATTAGATTAAATGTGGATTTAATTAAATAAGTTATTTAAATGTGATTTGAATTAAATAAATTATTTTTAATTTTAAATGCATATATTGGGAAAAGATCTAAGAAATATCTTGGTTGTTAAAGAAAAAATATTTGTTGTGTTAACTGGAAGTTAGAAGGGTTTGTTTTCTAATTGTCTTAAAATTGATTTCTGGAGAGATTGATTGAAATTTGTGAGAAAAGAGGAAGTTGGGTTCATGGAAAAAAAGAGAGAGGTTTTTGGAAATGGAAGAATTGTTTTGTGGTTTGAAGAAATTGTAAATCTTAGATGTTTTCTGATAATTTTATTTTAGGAATCTAATTTGTTGAAATTCTTGGTTCTGTATTTATTTATGTTCCCCGAGAAGTGGAAATTCTTTTGGAGGAAGCTTTGGCAGCATTGGAAAATTGAAGATTAAAGGGAAGCTCAACATCAATCTTCGAATCAACAATTCTTCTGGAACAGGTTCCTTATGGTTTTGTGAATTTAAATTGAAAAGGTCACTTAATTATTATTGTAATGCAAATTGGAAAATTTTTTCTGTAGAAGAGGATTTCTTTTATTGTAGAAGCTTTTTGTTTTAAAAGATTGTTGTGAATGTTGAGCCTCTCTAGTAAAAAAATTAGATCCTCTTTTAAAATTGAATTTTGGAGATAGATTTATATAGAAGAAAATTATAGATAATTTTTGAATCTCTGTTGAATTTGAATCAAAAACTTAGAAATCCTCTTCTTGTGGAAATAGAATTTATTCTTCTATAGAAAATATTTTATGTTTTAGGAAACCTCTGTAAAATTATAGATTCTTTGTGTAAAATTCGTCTATCTCTCCTATAGAAAAATTTATGAGGGAATTTGCATAATTTGTCTGTAGAAAATTCCCTGAATAAAATTGTATATATATTCTGAAGAATTTCTGTATGAAAATTAAATGTCCTTCTGGAGCATTTTATTATGAATTATGTATATACATATATATATATATATGTATACATATATATATATATATATATATATATGTATGTATACATAAAAAAATAAATAAATATATATATGTATACATAAAAAAATAAATATATATTTAAATTATTTGGGGAATTGTAAATTTCAGTGGGGAAATTTATTGAAAATCCTTTATGAAATCAGCATCTGTGATTTATTAAAAATCATAAAGGTTTTCATTTTAAAATATATATTAAAATTTTTTGAGGAAATTTTGGGGCTTACCCCCAGAAAAAGCAGCCCATAGGGAGTGAATGTGGAGGGCTGACGCCCGGCTATATCCACGAGCTAACAACGCCTACCACGAGCCTTTCCCATTGGGGGTTGGGCATGGGTAGTGCCTGGCCATTTATTAAAGCTATCCTATTTTTTTCATAAAATTAGCCAGAGGTTAATGCGATTTATATTTATATTTTGTGTTTTTTTTTAATGTATAAATATTTATATATGTATATATATATTATATATATATATATATATTATTTAATATAAAAATTATTTATAATATATATTTTATATAATATGTATATATATATTGTTGGAAATTGTATTTTATTTTTAAATAATTTTTAAATATATTTATTTAAGATGTTTAATTCGTTAGGTAATTATTTTTAAATTATTTTTGGAAAAGAGTGATTTGAATTTTTATAATTGGATAACATAGATATATAATTATTTAAAGAATTTTATTTGGGTGCATGCAAGCATGAGAAGTTAAATAGAAATGATTAGTTAATTGTAATTGTTAAATTGAGTTAATTGATATGATTAGTTGTGAAACTAAGAGTTAAACATTTAATGTTATTTTCATTGTTGATTTAATAATTGAAATTATGCTGGAACGTTATATTTTAATTATGAGATATTGATCAATTGGATTTAAGAAATCCTAATATTAGATTTTTTATTTTGTCTAATTGTTTAAAAGTTATGTTTCTCTCTTTCTCGTTGATGTGGAAACCAAGTTAATTTTTATGTAAGACTTCTAGATATGTTTTCTTGAGATGGTATTGTATCTCATGTGGCTAGTCATTGTTTAACTTGGGTAGTGCACGAGATATGTTTCAGTTGGACCTAGTTATGTGAACAGGTTGTGTTGTTTATTGTAATGGAGTTGGTATTTGTAATTTGGTTATGTGCATCTTGTTCACCCAATGTTGTGGAATTAGTTCCTTAAGTTATTGTGCTGTCGATAGGGGAGTGGCTTTCAACGGGGGCTGGGACACAAAGTTGTCCTAGGACAACTCATGTGAGAGTCAGTGTAATCAGTGGAAATTAAATAACCTACATTAGGGGAATGGGTAGTTAACACATTTAACTTGATAATTAGCCTTGATCATTGGATCAAGGGCTTGTGTTAGACTTGAGATGAGTCGGGAAGGCTTGGAATGGCAAGATCGTTATCTTGTCTTCTTGAAAGATAATCAATTCCACACTGGTGTGCATGTGGGGCTAGAGTTCGTAAGAGGTTACCAGGATAACCCAAGATGGGGGTCGGGACCTAGGAAGATCTCCGTAGGAGAACCAATGCAACCTTTCTGATGACACTCCTCCTATGACAACAGTCGGCTTGTATTGTATAGTGGTTGTTCTTGATTATGTGAATCTGGAAGCAATGTGACCCTATGGTTTGTATTTACTAGTATAGTGTGGTTTTGTACTTTTCCTTTTTCTAGAGGTAGTAGGACTATCTTGGTTACCTATTACTATCTCCTAGCATGGGGGTTGGTCCTACGGGTACCACATGGTTGGGTGGCATGCACCTTACACTATTGAGTTTTCTCTTCATGTTCATGATGGTGGGATCTTCTAGTTCTATGAGCTCGTGTGTTTCCATGGTTTTTTACTTCTCTTATTTTCATTGCACTAGTGAGATACTTTGTATTGTATCCTCATTTGTATCGAGGAGAACCCTTGTGATGTAATTGTAACATTATGTATGATCTATTCATTGTTGGATTAAATGGTATATATTGTGTTATATGGTGTTGTATCTGTGGAAATATGCTTATTACATTTCTACGTGTTAGACTTATTTTACAATGGGTTAATGCTATGATATATGTTGTTATTTTGAGTTAATTTTCTTATGCTATGGCTAGATTAGACTTATAAGTTTTGGAGTTCACATTTAGACGCGCTGTGTGGCCTAGAGGATGTATGTGTTAGAGTAGGTTACTTTACTCATCATTGCTACTCTTTTGAAAAAAAAATAGTTACACTTCCACAATGTTGCATCGTCCTCTAGGTTGCAATCTCTGTAGAAAAGGTAAGGATGTGTTTCTATGGTTTTGTACTTCTCTTATATTCATTGTAACAGTGAGACACTCTGTATTGTATCTTGGTGAATCTTCCTAGGCTCTGACTCCCATCTTGGATTATCTTGGTGACCTCAACCAATTCTCGGCCCCTAGACAATCTCAAGTTGCATCGAACTACCTTTCATGAAGACAAGGTAAATGACTAAGCCATTCCAAGTCTTCTGAACCTACCCTTAATCTATACAAGCATTAAGACACTAGGTGAGGCAATCATTTATCTAAAATTAATTAATGAATCCCCAGTATATTTATTAACTTTTTTACTGAATTACTAACTTCTGATAAGTTATTCTGCCTACCACTTTGGGTACCCGCCTCTATCGAAAGCCACTCTTCCTTTTACAATATCATAACACATTAAACCAAAAGATAGCCATCATGCACAACAAACTGAATCATGACCACAATCCAATCATGAATTAAAACACTTTTCTTTCCATCACCACATAGGTAACAAATACAACGTGCATGGCTATTTCACAAAACCTTTAGAACAACTGATCATCATAACTTAGATAGAATAAACAACTCATCAAAGAGTTCCCTAGCCTCTAGAGAACTAAAAATTAGTACTACATAAGTACGCTCAAAAATCATAATCATAACATTATTTCCCAAAAATAAAACCAAGAATTCACTTAAATCAACAATCATATAAATACACATTCTTTAAATAACTAGAGATGTATCTCATACATACAATCTTTTCTTTTAAAACAGAAGCCAATGTACATATATACAACATACTCTTATTCTTTTAAATATTCACACAAGTTCAAAAAAAATACATTCAAGAAACTTATCTACTCATTACTAATTGAAAACAATCAATATTTACTAACACAATTCAAAGTAACAACATCATAAGAAACTTTTAAATAATCAATCTACATCTTGTTTTAAATAATTTTGAAAACCTTATACACATATTTATTATAATCCACTGCTTCTAGTTATACTTCATTTAATATTAACATATATTTACACATCCAATTTCTCTCTATGGTGAATCATGAAACATATAATTACATATTTAATATAAATAAAAATATTTGAATTTCATATAAATAAAAGTTTAATCATTCTAAAAGAAAACTAACTCAACTTTAACATTATTATAAACTAAAATTAACTAAACTTGACTTCAAACATGTTTGAAAGTACATCGATACAATTAGATTCTTTCATTGAACTTAATCAAACATTTTCTAATAAATATGTATATTCTTTCGTATAGACTTATTCTTTGTTTTCTACAGTTTACATGGATTTAAATACTACTACGCATACATTGCAAACTTAAATTAAACTCTCAGCTTGCATGCAATACATTCAGTCAAAAACTCATAGCATTAGTCATTTGTCTCTAAAGTCGACTAGTCCATAAAAGTAAACTCCTATCGTTGACTAGAGAGGAGAGACTTACAACAAGGATTACGGGTTAAGGAGAAACGAATGACTCCAGATTTAGTGCACATGAGGACATTTAATGCCCTTGGCAATGGTAAAAGAAGAAAGATCAAATATTTACAGAGAAACCTTGCAGTCATTAGTGGTAACAAAGAGAGAAACACCAGTTACACTAAGCATGATTTTAACAAGGCAAAAGAAACAAGAGAATTACTTAAACCTCAACAACTTTTATTTACAAGCATTGCAACTGTGAGAAGCTGAGAATAGAATTAGGGAACTATTTAAAGCATTTATAATTTTCTATTGCATTCAAGCGCTTCATCTATGATAGGTTGCAGATGAAATTTGGGAGGTTATTTAAATCTAAACACCCTACCATGTGGATGTGCTATAGCTGTGAGTGGGGCCAATAGAATCAGGGAGGTTATTCAAACATCCGCACCAAACAATAAGTAATTGTTAAGTGCAGATAACCAGAACAAGGAATTGGCATTTTGCATGCCATGCAATGGACAATGTGTGTTGTATACTAAGGCAACAAGCAGAAGTTCAAAGAAAGAGAACAAATCCTAAAACAAAGTAATAAAGGTGGAAAGCATGATATGAATATTTAGAGAGATCTGAACCATTTCATGATTCACAAATAACGACATAGTCTAAAATGGAGTATAATTCAACGAAATTACTAAATAAAGATAAAACTCAATGCAAGGTAAATGATAAAGGAATCAAACATCAAGGATAATTTAGCAATCAGAGAATCAAGAATTGCTTAAGAGGGCAGTGAATTTCAAGAGATAAAACAACAACCTCGGTGCAATGTGTTTAGCAAAAGAACTCACATTACACATCCTTAAATTTTCTACAGAGAACATCAGGTAAAACTTGTATGGAAAGAGCACGAAAAGATTGCAAGTAAATTGATTGCAAGGCATTGGTGTAGTGCCCCTCCAAATGTTGCTATGTGTCTTTTATTTGTTTATGATGTTTGATGATACATTTATTGTGATATATTTTGATACCTTGTAACTGTTTTATGATCGCTGACATTGGAGCGATGATGATATGTTTTGATGAGATGATACTTTATATAGATTCTTATGGCTTTATGTTATGCTTATGATTAGCATAGTTATTGTTTATTGATGTATGCTTATACGATGAGTTATTTATTTTAATTTTGTCAGTCTTGTCATGACTATATTGGTGAAGGGGATGGGATTACATCACTCACTTGCGAGTAACCTGTGATTCCACGATTTCTCTTCACGATTTTTTTTTCGTTTATGATTATATGTTTAACAGTGGGTTTGATGCAGTTTATAGGTACCGAGTATCGACTCCACCTGCTTGTCAGGTCTGAGCATGCCCTAACCCAATGGAATTATGTTGATTTGGAGATAGTGTCAAGTCCTCATTTAGCCATCATTCTTCATTGAACGAGTACCCATTTGTCACCCGTTGTCGTTTCTTGTTTAGTCTTGTCGTGTCGATCTTGTTTATGTTGTTTTGTTTGGGAATTCATTATTTTAGTTAAATGATTATTCAATTAACATAGTTGATTTAATATATATTTTGTTTGAATATTAGATTAAAATGTTTATGTTATGGTTTAATTTATTAAATTAAATTAACAATTTATTTACTTTAAAAGTGAATGTTAATTTTGTGAAAAGTTATTTAATCAAATGTAATTGTTGAAATTACTTGTGCAGATAGGATTTATGTGAAAACATATATTTTCAAAGAAGTTTTCAACATGTTACAAATTTGGATTTGGAGTTGAAAATGTGATATGGAGTTAAATGGTTGAGTTAGAACTAATTGGTCAATTTTGGAATGCATGATTTACAATCAATTAAGTTTTATGAATTAGAGTTAATTAAAGGCATTAAAAAGCTTTTTGGGTTGCAATTTCATTCTCGACAAATTTCTGCAAGAATTTCTTTTCATGACAGTTTTTCTGGAGAAGCTTTTATCATAGATTTGAATGTATAAATATTTTTGGGGATTGAAATGTTCGGATTTCCTCATCATGTTCTGGTGTTTTGAACGGGATAAATGAAAGCTTCAGATTCCATTTCCAGATTAGTTTTTGGAGTTTTTTAAAAAAGAGGATTGCAGATTGTGGGTTCTGACTTCAATCTTTGTTGGATTTGAAACTATAAATTAGGTTTTCTTTTTTTGTTTCTGAAGTTTCTTATTTAGTTACGGTTTTCTAAAATTTATGTGGAAACATACCTACTCATGCAACAGGGAAATAATTAGAATAATTTTTCAAAATTAAAGAAATTTCAGAGTCATTGATTTTATGCGCCCAAATTTTCCATTATTATGGTAGCCAATTTATGCATGTTCAAGTAAATTCATAGACTAGTGAGGTTTCCTATAGTGGTGTTACTTGTAGAGAATTCGATTTAAAATGCCATCTGGAAACTCTTGAACAACCTAATTTGGATTTAGAGGATTATCTCTATATTCGGAGGTTCCAAATTTAAGATGGTTATTAATTATTTTCTCTTTAGCTCGCGCTAGATTGACTTTCATGGTTGTTGTTTGAAAAAAAAAAAAATAGAATCATTTTTATTTTATGAGTTCCCTCCATCTTGTTGGTTGTATCACTCTTGATGGTGATTACATGAAATGGAACCATGGTGCCATATATGGATTCCTAGACAACATTATTTGCGTATCAATTTGAATCATGATATCTCTAGGAACGAGGATGTCTAACTCCGAAAGCCCATTCCCTTGTCCATTGATTAAATTTCCTATGTACAAATAACACAACTGAGTATGAGGCATTAATTGCAGGATTGTGAGTTGCTTTAACCATGAATGTTAAACATATCAAGATCTTTGGTGATTCACAATTTTTAATAAAAAAAATCACTGGGACGTATCAAACTAAACATGGCAAGTTATCGAGATACAAGGATCTTACAATGAAACTATTAGAGAATTTTGAATCATTCACCATTGATAACATCCCATGAAAAGAAAATCAACATGTAGATGTGATGGTGAGCGCAACCTCTCTTATATCCCCACACAATCCTTCAATAGACTTCACCTTTGTTATTCACACCATCATGAAACCTTCGATTGACACTCGCTCGGAAGAAATTTTAGCAACTTAAGAAGAATCGCGTTTATGGTATGACATAATATATATCTATTTAAAAGATGGTACCATTCCCGAGCCCACAATGAAAAACACTCTAAATCGTTTATGCCAACTAGCAGCCAAATACGTGATCCTCGCCGATGTATTGTATAGAAGATCTTCAATGGTCTCTTACTAAGGTGTCTTAAGGATTCTAAAATTCCTATAGCCCTTGAGAAGGCTTATGCTAGTGCTTGTAGAGGTCATTTTGGAGGACGGTCGTGAGTGCAAAAACTAATCCATATGGGATATTATTGGAGACATATGGAGAAATATTGCTTTGCTTACATCAAATGATGTCACAAATGTCAAGAACATAGAAATTTGATCCATGCCCCTACTTCTAAGCTCCATTCCCAAATTCCTATTTGGTCGTTTTCAATATGGGGATTGGATCTTATTGGAAAAATTTCACCACCCTCTTCCGTTGGACATACATTTATCATAACTACAACATACTACTTCACAAAATGGGTGGAAGCTATTCCTCTTCGATCTACAAACACTGAAGTAATTTTTCATTTCATATTGGAACCCCATTTAAGAATAAGGATGTAAATAAATTTCTTGGAATGTTCAACATTCAACATCGATTTTCCAAACCATATTATCCACAATCCAATGGTTAAGCTGAAAGAACTAATAATATTCTGGAACAAATCCTAAAGAAAACTATTAACAAAAATCGTAAGGATTGGCATACACAATTACATTATGTGCTTTGGCCTTATCGAACGAGTGTTAGATTATCTATGGGAACTA
>VDFB02257488.1:0-19147 GCA_007258455.2 Sequoia sempervirens
TGAAGGGTTTGTGAGCTTGTTAGAGGAAGTCGCGGGTCTCTTTGTTCATATATTACATTCTCTTTGCTAGTGACGCCAAGGTATAGGGGCTGCCATGGCTTCTGGGCAGTATTTCCTGAGTTTGGACGACTTTCGTGGTGGCTAGGCACAAACAGAGGTTGCTATTTATCTGTTGGTGAAAATCTAAGAGTGTATGGTATTGTTCTGGAGGACATAGAGGGTGTTGCAAATTCTTTCTAAGCCTGGAGTGACACTTTCTCAAGTCCGATTTACATCTATGTACCTATTATTGCTTATTGTTCGTAGCCAAGGGTAGTTAATGAAGTCTTTGATGAACATTTGTATCACTGTGCATAAGGAAGGGTTATATGATTTGTTGTAGCATCATTTCTGAAATGAATCTCTATGTAATCTTCCAATTGATAGTGCTCAATCTTTGTATAAAAGGGTAGAGATCTTGTCTAGTGAATAACACTGTATTGCAGACTTATTATTAACTGGTATTCACCTGTTAGTGGACTGAAATGTCATTAATGTGAAATCTGGGATGCACATTAATGTTCTTATTGACACTGCAATACTGAAGCTTCCACCATGCAGAAGTCAGTTTTAAGAAGTTTGTATGTCAGTAATGTATTAGCTTTGTCATGATTAGCTCAATTCATTCAATCTTATTTGACAAATGAAATATGCCAAATTGAGTTTGAAAATTATTGTTTAAATCTAGCAAAGGGATATTACAGAACACTTGTCACTTCCATCGAAATGGGCCAAGGTGACCTTCCCAAGAGCTTGTTGGAAATCCTTTGGTGGCATAGGAGCACAATTCTCAACTCTTCCGCCTCCTCTCCTCTTCTTTTGGTTCATGTATTGATCCAAGGATAGAATCTCACAGATCTCTGCAGGAAGGGAAGCATACTCCATGTAACTATTTCTCACTTCATCCGGCATTGGTACTTCAGGTTCAGCAGGTGGTTCCTCCCTTTGAGTAAAGGTAGGTAGGAGAGGTCTGGGGGCTGATCCTCTCGTCACCGCAACATGTTGGCCAATAGGCCTCCCATTTGCATTCAAATTAGAGGCACTAGTTTCGGTATCTTGGTTTTGTTGCATAGGATTTACATTTTGGTTCATCTTAGCAAGAAACTAAGACATCATGTCCAACATGATGTCAAACTTCCTCTCAGTTCTAGCATTTGCATTTTCCTCATGGGCTGGTCCTTTCTCTTTATCTGCCATTTTCTCAACTACTATATCCCGGTTTTTGAGAACCTCTGAAAATGTTTCCTCAACAAGAACTAATAGAATCTGAAACTATTGTCTCTTCTACTCTCTGTTGAAATATCTGATTTCTCTAGCACTCATAGAGTTTTTCAATCAACTAAAGGCACTCAAAACACACGCTGGAAGGATGACCAGCTCTGATACCACTGAAATATTCTCCTTAGTTTTTTCCCAAATGTTTCCACATAAACTTCACCCGTTAGCATTAGCCCAATGTAATAATCAGCAAATTGAAAGCAACCCTTCACTTTCTGATCACCCAGATCTCAAAGTTGGCAAAGTGAAAGCATAAGGTGTAAAGGGATCCAATTACAATATTGAAAATGATGGAAGTACAAGAACTATTGGCAGCAAGCCAGCCAATAGAGAAAATGTAAATACTAGGTGGCAAGCCAATCTCTTCCACTTTTCAGCAAGCTACTGAAAAGTAAATGAAAGCAAAGAACTCGGCGGCATTGCCAGCCACTTCCACTTTTCAGCGAGCAACAGAAAGTAAACAAATCTCATCCACTTATCTAGTGGGAGTGAAAAATAAAATACTAAAAGAGAAAGTTTGGTACTACTAAATCAGTGTTGCAATATGGCATTAGATTCAGTACAATAAGACAGAACCAAACCAAAATGAAGCCCAAGTGTTAGGAAATCATCTCAATGATATTACAATGACTAGGCATCATGATACAGATAATATGATAAATACTGAAATTACCAGGTCTAATATGAAGGAGCAGCAGTCTGATATGGAAATACAACGTGCACAAACTCCAACCAGCAACCTTCAAATGCTTGTAACTCCTCAACCACAACTACAAATGACCCCAAATCAATGGCAAATGATGCCTAGGAGCTAGGCGTCCAACATCCAATAGCAAGCGACCACCAAAAGTTCTGAAAATGATTGGCACACAAAACGATGCACCAATCCCAAGGAAGTACAACCCCCTAAGAAGGGCAACCAGCATCAAAAATCAAGTTCTCCCTCTAAAAATCTGAGATTCTAGGCAAAGGAGCGCCTAGATGGAAGGAACAAAATGAGCCAATACCCACAAAAATTTTCCAAGTCTCCAAAACAGTACAAACATAAACATGGGTCAGCAGTAGACTAAAAGAGCACTCCAGAAAACAACAAAACAGCAAATGAACACACCAAAAAAGTCGCTAGAAAACATCAAAGTCACACCAAACTGAAAACACAAAAGAAGCCATCACCAATGAAGCCCAATCTGCAACCTCTGAGTGAAGAAGTAGTCACTAATCAGCTAGGAGTTGTCTTTCAAACTCAAAACTGAAGAAAAACCATGAGGCGTCTCAACCTCGAAGCAAGAGTTTGAACCAATTTCGGCAGCACTTCATTATGATAGAAAAAATGGAGCCCAAATGAGAGGTAGAGGGACTCTATTTATAAGCTTCAATCCCCAAAAACTCAAATCTCCTTTTTCCCTCCAAGAAGGGAAGCCCAAAAGAGGAGAATAAAATAATCTTTTAATTTCACCTTTGACTTAGACTTGGGCGCCCAGCTCCATTTTGCAATATTCAATCTTTGAAAAGCAATAATCTTTTCCAAATTGGACGACCTCATTAGAGACCCCAAGTTAAAAACAACTTAAGTCAATGAACCTAGGCGTGGGAGGCCAAAAAGCACATTAGAAATATCAAATAATATAACTTAAGTTACCAACTTTCCTTTTTTGACTCCAAGAAAGCTAGGGAAGCCTCTACCACTGCCAAGACTGCATTGCCAGAAATAGAAACTGAGTGTTCAATTGCTTCCAAACCACACTGCCAAAAATAGCATACTGCTAAAAATAGTGACTCCATACACCATTTGAGCACATTCCGAGTAGCCATCGTAACTTAAAATAATAAGTCCGGAAATGGTCACTGATCAAAATACATGTGACACCCCCTTGAAACTCTCTGAAAACCCACAAAGACCCAGAAGACATACTAGCAAACTCTTGCATCCATCCCTTGAAAACTCAAAAAGATACCTCCTAGAAAATAGGAAACCCTAATTTTGCCTCTAACTAGCCTACGGGCCTCCAAAATAGGCTAGCGGCCACCAAAAAGAACTAGTTTTGAGAAAGGGACATTACACATCAAAGGAGTAGTGCCTATTAAGCCAAAGGATGTAAATGTGAGAGTAATCCCCATCCTCCAACTAATCACTATCCTTTTGATAGCCCAAAGAATGCTCTCAGCCTACACTGCCCTCCTCATCATTAGGACTATGAAAATACATGGAATCCTTCATTTGCTATCACTAGTCAAATCAACCTGTGCTTCTAAGAAGAAACCATAGCCTCCTCCTATATACAATCCAACTCTGGTTCTACTTGATTTGTATCCAATTATAACTTAAGAAACAAATCTCAGGCAATTGAGGCCTTATCCTCTAGAATGCCAAAAAATAAAGGTCTCAAGTATTTTCCTTGAATTTCCAATTTAAATGTCTCTATCCATCAATATCTAAATACTCAAGAGCAATCACCATGACTTAAGTCTACCATGAAAAACTTTGGGGGCAAAGCTGTGTTAACAAGTAATGGAATGGCACCTACACATACTACCAACTCCAAAGAGGTTGAGCTAGAAGGAGGTGATTCTGCCAAGGAAACTAATATAGTGAATTGCACCTAAAGGCCCAACTCATATAGTCATTGAACAATGCATGCCTACACATTGCAACCAAACAAAAGGCAACACATAACATACACCACCCAACTCAATGGTTGTACCATCTACGCAAGTATTACTATCTAAAGAATTTGATACATGAAAAATTGTCCCTTGAGAGAGATTCTTCAAGGTGTACTTGTGTAGCTAGCACAAAAATTGTAGGAACTATGGTGGCCACACTCACGGGCATGTCATTCCTCAACCATATTCTACTCACTATCCAAACTCTTCTCTTCAAAAGACTCCTCTAAACGACTCACATACTCCTCTTTCAATATATCAAATACCATCAATTTCTTCAATGCAAATGCTCTACTTCTAGACTTGTGGACTTAGCTAGCAAAGGGCACTTACCTAAAGTCTTCCTAACTAGAAAAGCTCTTCCCTATAGGTGAGGATTTGTCTTTTTGCAAAGACTTGTCACCCTGTGTCCTACCAGTGCCAACCTCACGTGTTTCCACATGAATACTATTGACTCTATCTTATCCCAATTGAAATATATACCACACTCAACTATCATCTTGCCCTTGGCCAATAACATCACATGTAATAGCAAACCAACTGTATGTTCTTCAATGAAAATCCCTTTTTACTTGTAGCACCTCATCTCATGCAAGCAACTACATCTACCCACCTATAAACCATGTTGTGAGCCAGGACATCCATATATTCAACCAACCACATAGGGATACATGAAGACCTAATAGGCCCAATACACCAAGAAAAGGTCAATTCAAGGATCATATTCGATCTCTCCTCCACAATTACATCTTGATCCACTAATTGACATACACTATGATGGTCTGAAGTTGAACCTCCTTTCTTAACAAGGTGATCCACATTGGATCATTAAGTTTTAGCAAAAAGAAGGCTATGTGCAACTCGAAACAATTCATAGTGAGCCTTTTCTCAAGAGATTTTAGACAAAAATGCAGGACCAACAGTTCTAGTGTCTACATGAGTAGAGTCATGTCTGAGGTTATTCAACACCTCTGATGTGAAGTTCAATTAAATGGAATCCTAAGAAAAGCAGCATTCCATGGATGGTTGTAGAGCTATTTGTTCAAGCAAGGGGTGGTAGTGTAACCTCATGTTTATACAAGAGGCAGTCACATAACTGCCAATTATTTATTGGTGGTTTTGACTACATAAAGCAGTGATTTCACCCAATAAAAAGAATTGATAAGAGTCATAGTCAAAAAACTCGTAGAGTACTCGCTAGCCAAAAGCCCTGGTGAGTCACCTAAAAAATCGCTAACGGTGTTTTGAAAAACTCACCAAAAACTTGCTAAAAAAACTTGCAATTTTTCATGAAAAACTCACCTACATGAGTATACCTTTTTTTTCCACCTAATCTTAAAAAATTTATATGAATTTTATAAAATAGTATGATTTGAATTTTCTAATGTAAATGCAAGATCACAATTCTTACAATAGTGTTGTTACAACACTTCCTTGAATAGGCAATCTATCAATGGCGGCCTTGCTATTAGGTGGACGAATCTAGGGCATTTATGGTGCCTTGCTACTCCTTGTATAGAACCCTAATCTTCCTATCCACGATCTCGGCTCTAACTCACTTGATTATGTATTCACTAGTCCTTTCCACCTTGGATCTACAATTAGAATTCTCAATAATTACTCCCTCTAGGTTTGAGGCATGAAACCCTTAAACTAGGCTACCATTGTGAATTACTCAATGAAGGATTGTAAGTCTGCAACGGATTTTCTATGCTAGATTTATCTTTGTGTCACCTAGGGTTTTTCTTTGTGCCACTAAGGTCTACTTTTGTTCAGCCTTTTCACAGAATTCACCAACTCAAAGTTTGACCTGATTTGTATGCACAATCACAATACCTGCAGTGACGTATAATTTCTTCCCAAAACTCCCAGCATGGCGATTGGCTCTTGGAACAAACCTATGTTAGGTTACAATGGAAATTTCAGATCTGAAAATACAACTTGAATGGAAAACTCAATGTTCCACGGGGACGTGCCCCCCTTGAAAAACCACATGCACCCAAGATGGGGACGTCCCTATTATTAATGTTTTGAGCAGCTTCGGGTTCATCCTTCCAGCCACGAGTGAAGACATAATAAATGTAGCCTATTGGCTATTTATAAGAGTCATCTATTTTGAGCGCCTCTCTTGGCAACATTACGATTTCACTTGAGGCCGACATTCTTTATGATTTGAAATTAATATTGTATTCTGGCCGACATTCTTTATGATTTGTAATTAATACTTATTCTGGCCGACCTTATGATATGAAGAGGTGCGACCTCTCTAACTTGTATATATACAAGGTTCATCCTTCCTTTGTAACATCATCAAGAAAGTGCGAATTACCTTCAAGTGCGAATTTCTTCTAAGAGCGAATTTGTTCAAGGATCAAGTCAAGTGCGAACTTCTTCTAGTGACAAGTGCGAACTTCTTCTTGTGTCAAATGCGAATCTTCTTCAAGTGCTGAGTTCGAAGTTTATCTAATGCTGAGTTGCGAATATTCTTGAAGGTCAGAATTATACTGTCTGAAGCGCAGGTCTGTATCTGTTCTTTGTACCTGGTGAAGGTACAGATTTCTGGGCTTGTGTTCTACCTCATTGTAAAGTGAATTGTTGCCACTGCTTATATAAATAAGAGAGATCTTTGTTGCTGGGTTTTTCTCCCTCAAGAGGAGAGTTTTCCCAGGGTATCTGCTGTGTTATTTTGTCTGTTTTTGAATTATTTTTCTGTGCATATAATCTGTTCACTTAAAATTTACATGGTATCAGAGCGGGTTTGAGAGGATCGTGATCAGATTATTGCATTCAGCTTATCCTAATTGTTCACTTTGTCAAGATGGTGAATGGTTTGAAGGTTGAGGATAGACTCGAAGGTGCATCCAATTTCACATCATGGAGATTCAGGATCATGCTTACCCTGCGTGAAAATGACTTGGGTGAGCTCGTGGAGTCTAGCATTTCTGAACCTAAGGAGGAAGAAGAAAAGTTACAGTGGCTGAAGAAAGACATTAAAGCAATGAAGATATTGGTTGATTCCGTAAAGGATCACATTGTTCCTATCATCTCTAAGTTGAAGACAGCGAGAGATATGCTCAAGACCTTGGAAGAGATGTACGAAATCAACAATATCAGTCGGGCACTTGCGCTGAAGCATCAACTTCATCATGTGAAGATGGCAAAAGGTGAATCAGTGATTGCATACTTTATGAGGATTGCGGATTTGAGAGGTCAGCTCTCTACAATTGGACATATGGTTGATGACAAGGATCTGACTATGCTTGCTCTAAATGGGCTGCCTTTGTCTTGGGAATCATACATTCAGGGAATCAGTGCAAGGTCAAAATTGCCCAAGTTTGATCGCCTAAGATCTGATTGCATTCAAGAGGAATCAAGGTTGGTGGCAAGAGGCGTTGGTCAAAGTTCAAAGAATGAAGATATTCATGTTCTCGCCTCCCATACTTCAAAGAAGAAAGGAAAAGATGGAAGGAAAGGATTCTTCAAGAGGAATCGGGACAAGGGAAATGATGATGCTCCACCATTCAAGAAGAAGAGGGATATGTCCAAGATTCAATGCTTTAGGTGTGATAAGTTTGGGCACTTCGCCAAGTATTGTCCAACTAGACCTAAGCGGGTACGTTAGGATGTTGATGCACTCTCCTCAAAAGGATTCAAGTGAATATTTGTTCTATTCGGCATTATCAAGCGGTGTATCTTCTGACTCCAACACTTGGATAATCGATAGTGGTGCTTCACGTCACATCATCAACTTTAAGGAGCACTTATCAAGTTTGGTGGAAAAGAGTCTTGAACAAGTCATCATTGGAGATGATGCTAGCTACCTCAAGTAAAGGTGGGACCTCTACACTTCATTTTAGTTCGGCATATGAGCTGGACGTTGTTGCTGCTGTTCACGAATCAAGCGTAATCTTGACCTGGCTTTCCAGCTTTGGAAGATAAAAAGGATATCAAGTTGCCTTCTCCAAAGGCAAAGTTCTAGTGTGGATCACGAACTCTAGCTTCAAGGATGCTCAAGTAATTGGAGTTAGACATGATAGCCTCTACAAGGTTTGCTCCGCACGTTCTCTTCAAGCCTTGGTTCATGAATCTTCAAGAGTCTTTGTGATCTTTGTAGCCAGGAGATTGGCTAACTTACACTTCGGCCTACCTATTATGGAAATTGGTGGCGGGCCTTCCCCTAAATTCAACCGGGAGCATGAAGGCACATGCACGGGGCTCGCACATTAGGTAAGAATATAAAAGCCCTTTTCATAGTAGAAGAAAATAGATCTAAGTGTATTTTAGACCCTAATTCATTCTGATTTATGTGGTCTATGTGTTTCCTTCTTGGTGGTTTTGTACTATGTTCTTTTCATTGATGATCACTCTAGGAAGACTTGGATTTATTTTTTGAAATCTAAAGAATCTGAGGAAGTATTGGATAGGTTTAAAGAGTTTAAAGCCTTGGTAGAAAATCTTTCTAGTAAAAGAATTAAAGTCCTTAGATCTGACAATGGTGGAGAATACACCTCTGGTAGTTTTCGGAATTTTTGTATTGATGCAGGGATTAAGAGGGAGTTTTGTGTTCCCTATAATCCTCAACAAAACAGTGTTGCAAAAAGAAAGAACAGAATGATTGTGGAAGCAGCGAAGGCCATGATCCATGATCAAGATTTGCAAACATTCCTATGGGCAGAAGCATCCAGGACAGCTGTGTATGTTCAAAATAGAAGTCCTCATAAGATCTTGGAGAATATGACTCCAGAAGAAGCCTTTACAGGGAAGAAGCCTGAAGTCAGTCATTTGAGGATCTTTGGAAGTCCTGTCTATATTCATGTTCCCAAGGAAAAGAGAACCAAGTTGGAGCCTTCTGGCAAGAAGGGAATATTTGTGGGCTACAGTGAGACATCAAAAGCTTACAGAATTTACATTCCAGGTCAGAAGTTGATCGAGATCAGTAGGGATGTCACTTTCGAGGAAGATGTTGCATTTAGAAGATCCAGGGGGATTCATATGGAGATTGATAATGAAGAGTCTTCTCAGGATATGGAAGTTGGCCATACTCCTGAGATTCAGAGGGAGTCTTCATAACCAAAAGAAGACCCTGATCCTGTTGAACCCTTGGAACCTACTGATGGGCCTACTGACATTGTTATTGGAAGAAAGAGACCTCTATGGGCCAGTCGCACTATGCAAGAGGCTGAAAGCTTTGCAGCTCCTAAAGGCACATTCAGAGAAAGAAAAAGGCCACATAAGTTCTCCAGTTATGTTGCCTTGATGAGTCAGATTATAGAATCCGAGCCTACCTGTGTTGAGGAAGCATCTAGTCATCAAGTTTGGAGAGATGCTATGACAGAAGAATATCAGTCAATTCTTAAAAATGATGTTTGGGATATTGTTCCTAGACTCGAGGGCAAGTCTGTAGTATCTTCTAAATGGCTATTCAAGATTAAGCATCTGCGGATGGGAGCATTGAGAAGTACAAGGAAAGATTTGTGGCTTGTGGGTTTTCTTAGAAAGAGGGATTTGATTATGAAGAAACATTTTCTCCTATTGCTCACTATACTTATGTCAAAACCATCATTGCTATTGTTGCATCTAGAGGATGGAAAGATTCATCAAATGGATGTGAAGGCGGCCTTTCTCAATGATGATTGAAAGGTTTACATAAACAACATTGGATTTGAGATTCATGGGGAAGGAGTCTCATGTTTATGGTGAAGAAGGCCTTGTATGGTCTTAAGCAGGCTCCTCGTGCATGGTACGAAAGGATTGATCGGTACCTGTCAAGTTTGGGCTTCTTAAAGAATGATGCTGATTCAAATCTCTACTTCAAGGTAATCAATGGTGATGCATTAATTTATGGTTTTATATGTTGATGATCTAATCCTTACTAGAGAAGATCACCTGATTCTTGAATGTAAGAAGGATTTAACTTCTGAATTTGAGATGAAGGACCTTGGGCTCATGCATTACTTACTTGGCCTAGAAGTCTGGCAAAAAACAGATGGTATGATTCTAAGTCAAGGGAAGTACACCATTGATATACTTAAGAGATTTGGCATGATGGATTGCAAATCCATGTCTACACCTATGGAGACCAATCTACATAAATTGAAGGAGAGGTACGCAGCTAGTTCAGATTTGGTGGATCCACATTATCACCGGACAAAGCGATTGGATCCTTGATGTATCTAGTTAACACTATAGACTGATATTTGCTATGCGGTAAGTGCACTTAGCCGGTTTATGTGTGATCAGGGCGGATACATCTTGTTGCAGCTAAACATATCTGAGGATACTTTAGTAGCGCAGTTGGATATGGGTTGAGGTCGCCGGATCACGGACTTGGAGTTACATGGTTTCAGCGATTGATTAGGCGAGGGTTATTGTCTGGTCGGAAGAGCACCTCTGATTTGTTACCTTGAGTTTAGGATCTGCTATACCAAAGTTTCACAGTGCGTGAGCCGGTCATCTGTAGCGTGGTACAGGGCGGAATTACATTGCAGCTTGTATGGCAACTCGGGAAGCAATGTGGCTTCGTAAGCTCCTTGCAGGATTGTTTGGACAATCAATGGAGCCCACTATCATTCATTGTGATAATCAGAGTTGTGTGAAGCTTTCTATCAATCCTATGTTTCATGACAGAACCAAGCATGTTGAAATCAAGTACCACTATATCAGAGATATGGTACTAAGGAAGGCTGTACAGTTAAGGTACATTAGCACTGATGAGCAGACGGCAGATATTCTCATCAAGCCTCTCACCAGGATAAAGTTTGAGTACTTCCGAGATAAGCTTGGTCTGGTGGAGAATTCAGCCTTGACTGAGTAAGAGTCTCAGTATCAGTGTAGCCTTGTTAATACATTTTCTTCTTCTGAGACGGAAGAATTTGAGGTGCAAGTCCTTGTTAATACATCTTCTTCTGAGACAGAAGAATTTGAGGTGCAAGTCCTTGTTAATACATCTTCTGAGATGGAAGAATTTGAGGTGCAAGTCCTTGTTAATGCATTTTCCTCTGAGACGGAGGAATTTGAGGTGTAAGCCCTTGTTTCCACCCTCTCAGCTTGAGTCATGGTGGATGTCATGTGTGAGACTCCATGACATATCTTGTACTTGTGAATGTCACGTTGAGGTGACAACATCACGCAAGTGATGAACACTTGTACACACCATAGCATGGTTGTTGCCTTTATGGTGGATATCGTATTGAGGCGATTTCTAACATCATGTTGATTTGTCTTGAGCAGCTGGAAGTTCTCTCCCTAGCTGAGAGGGAGTGTTAATGTTTTGAGCAGCTTCGGGTTCATCCTTCCAGCCACGAGTGAAGACATAATAAATGTAGCCTATCGGCTATTTATGAGAGTCATCTATTTTGAGCGCCTCTCTTGGCAACATTACGATTTCACTTGAGGCCGACATTCTTTATGATTTGAAATTAATATTGTATTCTGGCCGACATTCTTTATGATTTGTAATTAATACTTATTCTGGCCGACCTTATGATATGAAGAGGTGCGACCTCTCTAACTTGTATATATACAAGGTTCATCCTTCCTTTGTAACATCATCAAGAAAGTGCGAATTACCTTCAAGTGCGAATTTCTTCTAAGAGCGAATTTGTTCAAGGATCAAGTCAAGTGCGAACTTCTTCTAGTGACAAGTGCGAACTTCTTCTTGTGTCAAATGCGAATCTTCTTCAAGTGCTGAGTTCGAAGTTTATCTAATGCTGAGTTGCGAATATTCTTGAAGGTCAGAATTATACTGTCTGAAGCGCAGGTCTGTATCTGTTCTTTGTACCTGGTGAAGGTACAGATTTCTGGCCTTGTGTTCTGCCTCATTGTAAAGGGAATTGTTGCCACTGCTTATATAAATAAGAGAGATCTTTGTTGCTGGGTTTTTCTCCCTCAAGAGGAGGGTTTTCCCAGGGTATCTGCTGTGTTATTTTGTCTGTTTTTGAATTATTTTTCTGTGCATATAATCTATTCACTTAAAATTTACACCTATGACGCGGGGACGCCTAGGGAACGTCCCCCCGCCGTCCCTCCGTCACCTCCAAGTTTATTTCCTTGCTTTGGGGGACATTTCCTTGCTATTTCTTCTAGGGAGTCGCCAAAAGGGGACTCTAGGACGTCCTTGAGACTCCCAGACGTTCCTCGTCCCTCCGGAAACTCCCAGGCATTTCTCACTGACCCAGCCAAAGATTTTAATGATTTTTTTTTTTTAAAGTAAAAGGTATAACACATCATAAGTTGGTAACCCTAAATCAACCCCAACTAAGTCTTACTCTTATTTGCATCATTTGACATTTCACATATTATGATTTTAGCTTTTGGTTTTTACCTAATCTGTGCATGAGGGACTGAGTAGGTCGTTGGAGGTGCTATTGCTAACTGCTACTGACTGAGCCTACATACTTGGCGCGATTTTTGTAGAATTGAGGCCGTGGGGTTTGACTTTTGAAGGAGGGTGTGGGTTTTGGGCAGCTGCCACTGTTTGAAGATCAAGATTTTGATTTTCATACTAACTGCATACACTTACAGTGTACAGGTATTTACTATTTAGTTTATTTTATTTTATTTTTTCATTTTTCATTTTTCATTTTATCATTTGTGTTTACTGTTTTGTGATTTCAGATTTTCATTTGTCATTTGAATTTATGAATCTATGATTGTCTAAGCACCTTGTTTATTTGCTCAGAAATTCAAAATTGTAAATGATAAATCTGAAAGACTGAAGTCTGACAATGAAATATAAATCAAAATCAAAATGTTAAGACTTAAGAGTCTCTCTTCAAAGATTTAATAAAATTTAAATTTCACAAACTTAGAACTATGACAACAACATGTAGGTTTTCTGATTTTTTTTTAACATTGTTTTTTGCAACATCATTATCATAATGAGTTCTTACAGCGGAAGTGAGGATGAAGGTCAAGAGGTTGAAGTAGAAATTCAAAGTGAAAATGAATCATCTAATAATCCTGAATTTGTAATAGGGGGAGCAGGGTGAACATGGCTCAAATACTCAAACTAAAACAAGTTCTATTGGGAGTAAAAGTTATGCTGCCCTTCACAAATCCTCGAAAAATGGGCCAAAGGCCCCTTTGATCCAAATTCACCTTTAAAACAATTCGCATCTAAGGTAGCAACAAAGCCTGGGACAGTTGGGGGCACTAGAAAGTGGAAGTGCCACATGTGTAATCTTGAATGGTTTGGCAGCATTACTAGAACTAATGCTCATTTCCTTCTTGTTCGAGGCAAAGGTGTAGATGTATGCAAAAAGGTGGAAGCGAACTTGAAGTACAAGTCTGAAATATTAAAATTATGGGGTTGTAATGAGGATGAAGTACCTATATCTACTACTTTGCCACAAAAGAGTAGGGTTAATCAGATTTCAGCAATTTCTACTTCTACTTTGCAGAGTCTAAGGCCACTAAATCCATCCAATTCAAATGCAACAGAGCCTAAGGGGAAACGTAAGATGGCATCTTCACAACCATTGGCAGATTTATTCAATGCGCAAGCAAAGGATGAGGCAGATGATGCCATTGGCAAATTCTTCTTTTCCAATGGCATTCCATTCCATGTGGCTCGCTCTCCTTATTATAAGGAAGTTATGTCAAAGATAATGTCATGTCCCCTGAAATTGTAACACTAAGATATAAAGTATCGTGAAACAAATAAATAAATAAAACATATATAAGGATGTTGGCAATATAATCATAATTATAATTATCCAAAGATAATGTTATAATTACCGAATATAAAATGATAAAGCATTACTATGAATACCTTATTATCAAATAAAATAAAATATTATCAATATAAATATAAATGTTACCATATTATTAAAATAACGATAATGTTCTAATCACATTAAATAAATGAAATATGCTAACCAATTTTTTCGAAGGAATTACACAACATAAACCAACAATAGCCAACTGGATTAGCGTTAGCATCAAACTGAAAACCAAGCTTGAAAGAACTCAACGCCAAGAATGCACACTCAATCCCAAGGAAGGATAGGTGTTGTCATATGGCGGAGAAACTAAAGAACAGTACTTGAAATAAAACAAACTCAACATCAAGAATGTGCACTCAAGATCCCATTGAGGGCGAGGTGCTAACATATGACAGAGTTATTAACTGAAAACTGAAATAAATAGGCGGATAACCAGCCATAAGACAATTTCCACACTACCACCAAACAGTGGGGGGAAAAGACTACAATTAAAACACTTCGTCTGCTGCGGCAGGCATCCACTTAAGAGTGGGGATTCACCACTTGAGAGTGGGTACAAAGATATATCAAATGTTTGTTCTTCCACACTGGCGGTAAACCATCCAAGGGTAATTAATATGAAATTAAACAAGTAATTTGCAGCAATGACATTGGTTGGATTAGTACTACTAAATCTCAACCTTACAATTCAAGAGTCTGCAAATACAAGTATTACAATGATAGGAAATAAAGCCAAGAAGAGAAGAATGTATTCTATCAATGTTCTTTGACTTCCCAATGATAAATTAAAGGCCAAACTGAAAATTAATGCAATCTAATATAAAAATCTGAGTTCTGGAAATTTTGATCAGCAAACTATAAACACCATAAAATGCTCATAACTTGGTCAAATTACCTCCAAATGACGTGAAATCAGTTGCAATGATCTCCTGGAAGATAGGCGCCCATTCCATGATGAAGAAACAACAGAAAATGATGAGTATTATTTTCTTAGTACAATTCCCAATGTTCCAGAATGGTACGGCCTTGAGCAAGGGCGATTTTGACAAGTAAAAATCATAAACTCAAAACTAAAATCTGAAACTCTCCAAAGATGGTCACCTTGGGTGTAGGAATGGATTGGAAAAGTACCCACAAGCAAATTAAATTCACCCAAAAAGCTGTATGCAAAAACCACTTTCAGCTGTGACTGTATTAGCAACTTCAAAACTGGAAATATCAAAATCTTCTCAACTATTGAGCTCAACTGCTTAGTCTGATTTGAGAAGCAAAGAAAATGACCAACTAGGGTGTTGTATTTCAAACACCTAAATTGGATTGGAACTAGAGGTAAGCATCCTCGAAGTATTAAATGCTGTCATTTCGGACAAAGATAACATTAGCATAAAAATATTGATAATCACTTCTTCAAAATGAAGAGCAATATATAAGCTTTGCTGGCAAACGAAGCAACAAGAACTCTTCAAATTCCAAGAAGTTGAATCACTTCAACCCAAAAGGGACTTTTACCTTTTTGCCTCTTACTTTTGAAATAATAAAATATCATTCAACTTCCCCTTTAGGCATCCATTTCTTTATATTGCAACAATAAAGCATTTATTAAATAATTAAATGCTCACTTGGACTTTTATGTCCCCTTCTTTTAAAACAACTTGAAGTCATCAAGCTCTTGTGGCTGGGGTACAACTTCAAGATATTTAAAATGGGACTAAGTCTGAAACTCAGTCCAAGGAAATAACCAAAAACAATGCCCAAGCTGCAATTGATGAATTGCTAAAAATAGCAAACTGACAAATACCAAACTGAACCAAGTTGATGATGATGCTTTTGCCAAAAATGAACTTACTAAAAATAGCAAAATGCTATAAATAGTAAGTCTGCACAACATCCTCTGAACGCCAACTGAACAGAATCTGAAAGAGGAAACCCTAGTTTTTCTACTTCAGCTTAGCCTACGGATTTCCGGAAATTGGCTAAATCCAAAAGAAGAGTGTATGGCCAAAATGGGGACATTACAATAAATAAATACATATTACATTTATTATACAAAATATATATAAAAAATAATAATAATTATAATATGTTAAACATAAAATAAGCAGCAGCAAATATACAACCAACAGACACAATAATTATCAAGTAGACAAGTGATAATGCATTAATACTCAACCTGCCACCCTACCTCAGGTTGCATACAGTATTCAATGTAGAATTACTTTGTCCATATTTCCCACCGCTCATGGACATATCAGATGTTGCTAAGTAACTACAGAGAAGAAAACTGAACCATGACTATGCCATGAAGGTGACTACTTATCAAATAATTGATATAATGGTCAAAGAAATGAAGAATCAATAGATTTCACTCCATCCGGTGGTTAAGGTGTCATGACCCCAAAATTGTAACACCAAATATGAAATATTGAAATATGAATGACAAAATTGTAATGTCCCCAATTTAGCCCTACGCTCTTCATTTGGTTTTAACCTATTTCTGGGAACTCGTAGGCTAAGCAGAGGCTTGAATCAGGGTTTCCAAACTTCTTGGAGGACGTTTTCGTCCTTTTGCGGAGCTTGCACTTGGAAATGTTGAACTTGGATTGCGGATTCCTTCTAGGTTTTCTGAGAGCTTCGCGTTGGTGGTTTCGGTTTGGCATTCTGAGCACTTTCGAGAATTTACTATTTTTAGTAAATTCTAATTCTGGCAGTGGTCCTGTTGGCTTCGGCTCGGTTGGCTCTCATCTTCAGTATGTTCATTTGGTTCGATCAATCTTGACCTTGGGAAGCATTTTTTGTGAGATATCCAGTTGATTTTAAAATATTATACTTTAATGTTATATTTTATTATTGTGACCCCTTGGTCTAGTGAAACAACTTTAAGTTGTTCTTAAAAAGGGGACTTGGAAGGGTGGCGCCTCATGCTAATGATTTAATATTTTTCTTAAGGCCAAAAACAATGCTTTAAAAGAGGACGCCTTTTTATGAAGTGAAGATTTTAAAATAAATTAAAAAGTTAAATTGCCTTGAGAAAAGGGACGCCATCTTTGGAGGGAAAAGGAGTTACTTCAAATTTGAAAATTAGGGTTTCTAGAAGCTTCTGGAAAGTCATCACAAGTTTATAAATGGAGGTCTTGGTCTTCATTTTCAACATCTGATATCTTGAGTATTGTTATGCTGCCGAAATGGTTGCTGGATTGCTTCGAGGAATGAATGCCTCCTAGCTTGGGCTCGACTTCGTGCTTGAAAGATAGCACCTAGTAGAGAAGTTTGCTAATTATTGAGTGAATTTGTAGTGAGGTTTTGCATTGTTTTGATGATCTTGCATTTTGTAGCTGAGTACTTGCATTTTCTGTCATATTCTGGAGTTGTTGAATATCATATCATAGCTGATTCGAAGTTTCATTCATATATCAAAAATAAAAAAAGATATTGTTCTGGGTGTTGGTCATATCATCTTCTCTACTTGGGGCGACCTTACTTGCAAATTTGTGGGATTTTTAATGAAGTTTCTAATTTTATAAAGCAAATTCGTCATTTCTTGAAAGCCCTACTTTCTGGAGTGCTTTGGGATCTGTGCCATTAATTAATAGCCACTTTTAGCTGTCCCTTCTCATAACTAAGCTAGGCGCCATCTTCTTGAGGGTCTATTGCATCAGATTTGAAGTCATTTGGGTCAGTTTTGAGTGAGTTGTGTGCATTTCACTGAGTTACTGTACTGCTGGTTATCATTTTCAGTCTTGGTTCTGTCATAACAGCTTGCATCAAATCTATCATTTGAGTTAGGTTTTGAAAGGAGAGACATTGAGAGTATTAAGGAAAGCATTGTACTTTGTTGCAGCATTGGGAACACTCTTATCTTGTGCTTAACAGATAAATCTCTGATATTGTAAGCTGAACAGTAGTACTGTCAGCATCTTTCTTATTCTTGCTAATCTCATATTTGTAACTGCCCACTGAATAAGTGGAAGAGGCTGGCTTGCCGCCTATCTACAGTTGAATTGCATTGTAATATCTTTCATCTCCGCCCTATGGTAGCTCCATTCCCACTCCGGGTTTGAAAGCACATTCTGGGTGTTGAGTTTATTCGAAGTTGCATTTGTATTTCTTTAAATCTCCACCAAATGGTCGCCTCATTCCATTATGGTTTGGGTAGCACATACTTGGTGTTGAGTTACTTTCAGTTGCAGTTCTGATTTATTGTATTGACTATCCTCTTGCCATATGACAGCCTCTCTCTTGTTGAGATTGAGTGCGCATTCTTGGCAAAGAGTTATATTGTAACTGCTGGTTTGATTTATCTAACCCTAACGAGTGCCTTCTGTATTGTTGTGTACTTGGCAAAATTTGAAAAAAATTGGTCCGGATTATTACAGTGGTATCAGAGCCAAGATCCTGCCATCCTGTGCCCATCAGAGTTCACTTGACAAAGAAATCAGCTTCTACACCAGAGGTCAGAACAGAGTTCCGTTCAAGTTCTGAATATGTTGTGTTTTCTGAGGTCCAGGAATTGGGAGAAGTCAGATTTGAATATGGCATTTGAGGAAGGAAAGGTTAGTTTGGCCGCAAGGGATTGCATTGAGTATGCCGAACAGTACCAAAGGCAATGTGAACATGAAGCTTCCATGCTCCATGAGGAATATCAGAATATGACAAATGAGTTTAAGAACGATGTTTCTTTTGACTCCTACTTGAATTGTGTGTTGGTTTTGAAACCCGGAAAATTGGGTGTGGTTAATTACATTAGAAGAACAATGAAAGAAAAAGAAGAACATTCTATTGATGAAGGGTTCAAGAAAGAAGCAAAAGTGCTTGTTTGTGATTTGCAGCCCACAAATATGCAAGTTGAAGGGAAAAATCAGTCAACTAGTATTGAAGATGGCACAAGCAAGGTGCTCATGTCACCACAAAATGATCGTGAGCTCGGAAGAGAAACCGTGACAGTCGAAGATTGTGTGGAAGAGCCCCATAATACGCCCCTTGACTTGCATGTGATAGCAAGTGATGTAGATCAGTTCGGTGAGAAGAATATAGCAGCAGACTTGAATCCTAATTTGGATTCATCCCATGAAGGTTTTGAGACTAAGGGCTTCATAGAGGATGTTGGTAATGATTTCGAGGTGTTTGTACCTCCTCTTGTTGAAGATTTAGTGATGGATAGTTTTCCTCTTGTTGCTGTTCAAACTCCTCAAGAGTTTTCACAAGATGAATTTATTACAAGTGATCAAGAAGACCTTTATGGCATGCATAGGACTGTTCATGATGAGATCAGAAACATACCTATAGATGATAGGTTCATTGAAGATAAGGATGATAAAAAATTTCAAACAGCTAGCTCTAAAGATTCCTTACTTCATTTCAGTGACAGTGTTAAGGGTGGTTTTGGGTTTGAACTTCAAACCCAACCATTGGAGGGAGGTATTTATGAAGATATCAGCTTTAGT
>VDFB02257489.1:0-41994 GCA_007258455.2 Sequoia sempervirens
TTGGCTCTCATCTTCAGTATGTTCATTTGGTTCGATCAATCTTGACCTTGGGAAGCATTTTTGGTGAGATATCCAGTTGATTTTAAAATATTATACTTTAATGTTATATTTTATTATTGTGACCCCTTGGTCTAGTGAAACAACTTTAAGTTGTTCTTAAAAAGGGGACTTGGAAGGGTGGCGCCTCATGCTGATGATTTAATATTTTTCTTAAGGCCAAAAACAATGCTTTAAATGAGGACGCCTTTTTATGAAGTGAAGATTTTAAAATAAATTAAAAAGTTAAATTGCCTTGAGAAAAGGGACGCCATCTTTGGAGGGAAAAGGAGTTACTTCAAATTTGAAAATTAGGGTTTCTAGAAGCTTCTGGAAAGTCATCACAAGTTTATAAAAGGAGGTCTTGGTCTTCATTTTTAACAACTGATATCTTGAGTATTGTTATGCTGCCGAAATGGTTGCTCGATTGCTTCGAGGAATGAATGCCTCCTAGCTTGGGCTCGACTTCGTGCTTGAGAGATAGCACCTAGTAGAGAGGTTTGCTTGTTTTGAGTGAATTTGTAGTGAGGTTTTGCATTGTTTTGATGATCTTCCATTTTGTAGCTGAGTACTTGCATTTCTATCATATTCTGGATGTTGCTGAATATCATAGCTGATTCGAAGTTTCATTCATATATCAAAAATAAAAAAAGATATTGTTCTGGGTGTTGGTCATATCATCTTCTCTACTTGGGGCGACCTTACTTGCAAATTTGTGGGATTTTAATGAAGTTTCTGATTTTATAAAGCAAATTCGTCATTTCTTGAAAGCCCTACTTTCTGGAGTGCTTTGGGATCCGTGCCATTAATTAATAGCCACTTTTAGCTGTCCCTTCTCATAACTAAGCTAGGCGCCATCTTCTTGAGGGTCTATTGCATCAGATTTGAAGTCATTTGGGTCAGTTTTGAGTGAGTTGTGTGCATTTCACTGAGTTACTGTACTGCTGGTTATCATTTTCAGTCTTGGTTCTGTCATAACAGCTTGCATCAAATCTATCATTTGAGTTAGGTTTTGAAAGGAGAGACATTGAGAGTATTAAGGAAAGCATTGTACTTTGTTGCAGCATTGGGAACACTCTTATCTTGTGCTTAACAGATAAATCTCTGATATTGTAAGCTGAACAGTAGTACTGTCAGCATCTTTCTTATTCTTGCTAATCTCATATTTGTAACTGCCCACTGAATAAGTGGAAGAGGCTGGCTTGCCGCCTATCTACAGTTGAATTGCATTGTAATATCTTTCATCTCCGCCCTATGGTAGCTCCATTCCCACTCCGGGTTTGAAAGCACATTCTGGGTGTTGAGTTTATTCGAAGTTGCATTTGTATTTCTTTAAATCTCCACCAAATGGTCGCCTCATTCCATTATGGTTTGGGTAGCACATACTTGGTGTTGAGTTACTTTCAGTTGCAGTTCTGATTTATTGTATTGACTATCCTCTTGCCATATGACAGCCTCTCTCTTGTTGAGATTGAGTGCGCATTCTTGGCAAAGAGTTATATTGTAACTGCTGGTTTGATTTATCTAACCCTAACGAGTGCCTTCTGTATTGTTGTGTACTTGGCAAAATTTGAAAAAAATTGGTCCGGATTATTACAGTGGTATCAGAGCCAAGATCCTGCCATCCTGTGCCCATCAGAGTTCACTTGACAAAGAAATCAGCTTCTACACCAGAGGTCAGAACAGAGTTCCGTTCAAGTTCTGAATATGTTGTGTTTTCTGAGGTCCAGGAATTGGGAGAAGTCAGATTTGAATATGGCATTTGAGGAAGGAAAGGTTAGTTTGGCCGCAAGGGATTGCATTGAGTATGCCGAACAGTACCAAAGGCAATGTGAACATGAAGCTTCCATGCTCCATGAGGAATATCAGAATATGACAAATGAGTTTAAGAACGATGTTTCTTTTGACTCCTACTTGAATTGTGTGTTGGTTTTGAAACCCGGAAAATTGGGTGTGGTTAATTACATTAGAAGAACAATGAAAGAAAAGGAACATTCCATTGATGAAGGGTTCAAGAAAGAAGCAAAAGTGCTTGTTTGTGGTTTGCAGCCCACAAATATGCAAGTTGAAGGGAAAAATCAGTCAACTAGTATTGAAGATGGCACAAGCAAGGTGCTCATGTCACCACAAAATGATCGTGAGCTCGAAAGAGAAACCGTGACAGTTGAAGATTGTGTGGAAGAGCCCCATAATACGCCCCTTGTCTTGCATGTGATAGCAAGTGATGTAGATCAGTTCGGTGAGAAGAATATAGCAGCAGACTTGAATCCTAATTTGGATTCATCCCATGAAGGTTTTGAGACTAAGGGCTTCATAGAGGATGTTGGTAATGATTTCGAGGTGTTTGTACCTCCTCTTGTTGAAGATTTAGTGATGGATAGTTTTCCTCTTGTTGCTGTTCAAACTCCTCAAGAGTTTTCACAAGATGAATTTATTACAAGTGATCAAGAAGACCTTTATGGCATGCATAGGACTGTTCATGATGAGATCAGAAACATACCTATAGATGATAGGTTCATTGAAGATAAGGATGATAAAAAATTTCAAACAGCTAGCTCTAAAGATTCCTTACTTCATTTCAGTGACAGTGTTAAGGGTGGTTTTGGGTTTGAACTTCAAACCCAACCATTGGAGGGAGGTATTTATGAAGATATCAGCTTTAGTGATTTGGGAGTTGACCTATTCCAAGAATCAACAATCCAAATGTTGCACAAAGAACACTTCTTTTGTGATCAAAACAATCAACCTCTCACCATTTGGGATCCAGGTGTGAGGGCACTTAGTGATGACAAACCGGTATGGGATGAATTTCCCTTTGATCCGGATGAAGAAATGGAACTTGATAAGGGTTCTCTATCAGCAAACAATGGTGTTAATATGCTTAAGTTTGGGGCTGCTTTCAAGTATGATCAAAGTAACATGGAAGAGGAAACAAAGTTTGAGGGCCATATGGCTCTTGAAGATGAAAGGTTTGGAGGAATTACCAAACACAAATCTGATTTATCAAGGCATGAAGCTGATTGCAATCAACGAGTTGAAGACTTAGTGAAGTATGATGCTTTCCAAGACATTGAGCATTCTCCACTAGTTGGTGGTGAAGTACAAGAATGTTGGAGCAACAATGAGGGCAGCAAAAGCGTGAAACGAAGTTCTGATTTTCAGTTGCAGCCTATCAGCAATTTACCATCTTCGCATCCTTATGAGTGTGAAGGCCAACCTGAGGTGTCCGTTGAAGATGAAGTGCGAGCTCTATCTACATTTGATCGCACACATAGTTTGATTGAAGGGCTTATTTGGGAGGCTCAGCTTGAAGAGAGACAAAGAGGAGTGAAAGATGAGGTTGCTCTTCCCAATTTGCAACTTATCAGAGACTCTTTGGAGACATTGAAATCTGATTACATACACTTGATTGAAGATCGGGATCATGCCATTGAACTTGCAAAGAAGACCTTCAGTGTTTTCCAAGGAAAAGAGAGAAAGGTTGATGAGCTTACTTATGAGCTTGAATCAACAAAGGCTATGTTAGAAGAAACTCAAGTAGCATTAATGGAGGTAGAAGATCAGCTTGTTAATTTCAAACTTTCTAAGGAACAAGAGAATGCACAAAGAGCTGAAGAAATCAAACAAGTAATTGAGGAGCTTGATAGTCTTCAAGGGGAGTTTGATTTTGAAAGTGTCTCAAGAAAATCAGAAGTTGCATGTGCTGATTTGGAGCAGCAAGATGAAAAGGATGACTTTCAAGTTTATGACAATCCTCTCTTTGAAGTGGGTGTTGAGGAAACTTATGATAATCCTCTTTTTGTGATGGAAGATGAAACATCAATTGATAATAGCATGCAATGGGATCCTGATGAAGTTTCTCGACACAATATGGAATGTGATTTTCAGCTTATTGAAGATTTGCAAGCCGAACATGAGGGAGATTCGCTCCTTGAAATTGGTAATCTTCCAAGAAGATTGTTTGATCAAGAATGCTTAAGAGGGATTGAGGATGCAGTCTTCACTTTGGAAAATGGACCAAAATATGGTGATTGTACTCTTGTCAATCCATTCCTTGGGTTGAGTGATGCTAGTTTGTTCTGGGAGTTGAATTTGAAGTCATCTTATGTTTCATGCTCCAGTGTTCCTGAAGCTTTCATGGATAGGTTTCAGAGGTTCATCAGAGGGAATGCCAATTTTACAAGTATGCACTTGATTTTGACCAGCACTCAGAGATGTGTTATGTTTTCTTGCCAGAGTGCTGGAGATTATTTTCAGTTGGGTATCCAAGCTTGGGATTCTCAACATGGGTTGATGGAGCATACCATTTGTGGAAAAAAGAATTTATGGATGAATAAGAATCAAATTTTCAAACTTTTTGGTGTTGTTCCCTTCTTTAGCAGCTTCTTGATGGTTCCGTTTGTTCATCAACAAATGGATTGGAGAGAAATTTTGAATATGGATTGGAAAGACGAACAATTGGTTGCTCTTGGCGTAGATCCTTGGTTAAGACAAGAGCAGATTTTGAGACTCGTGCTTGCTGGTTGGAGGCAGACCAGCCTTGTTACTTGTGGAGTTACTCTCGTTTGGGAGAGTTTTCCCATCACCACTTGCCAACGAGGTGGTAGTTTTCAAATGGAGATTGCTCTAGTATGTTTTCCGGCCATTTTTGAGGTGTTACCTTGCAACTCTATGCTCATATCATACACTCACACTTGGGAATTTCTTTGGTGCAGCTGTTTTTTCTTGTGTGAGGCATTAAAATCAGATTGCTCTTCGCTGACTTTAGCCTTGAACAGCAGAGACTATTTGTTCCTTCACACCAGTTCTATTCTCAGGGTTCATCTTATGGAGGCTTGTGATGTTAACTTTGATAGTTCTCTCTCATTGTGGGTTCAGGACAGCGAACCACCACTTGTTTTGATTCATCATTCTGAGATTCATGAGGTTGGAACTATGAGAGTTTTATGTAGTCTTCATGGTATCAATATAATTCAATTGGTGCATAGTAGCTCCATGAGGAGACGTGAGTATGAGTTTGTTGAGCTCTTGCAAAGGATTGTTTTCCTCTTTGCAAGAAGATTCAAAAATGTCACATTTGCAGTCATGACTTCGTTTGTTACCATGAGGAGGTATGCTGAGGAGATTGATTTTGAGTTGAGTAGACTATCTTTCCTTTTGCCTAGGATTGTGATAGACATTGGTATGGTTGATATTTTTGACTCGGAGCACTTTGAACATGAGACATTGCATGAAATTGATCTTAGTCCTTTAAGATTTTTCAATTTGAGAATCTTGGTTGGTAACATTTTGGAGTTACAAGGGAGGTTAGTGCAGCACTGGCATGATGTTTTCATTGATGGGATCAGAATGGTGCAGCATCAGCATGGTGGGTCCTCCTTCAGACGGATATGGGACCCTGGGATTGTACTTGGTTTGGTTTGGTGCAATTTGAGTTTCTCTAGAGTGGGGGTGACATTGCTTGGGGACAACCAATTTTGGGAAGGGCGGACTGTAATGTCCCCAATTTAGCCCTACGCTCTTCATTTGGTTTTAGCCTATTTCTGGGAACTCGTAGGCTAAGCAGAGGCTTGAATCAGGGTTTCCAAACTTCTTGGAGGACGTTTTCGTCCTTTTGCGGAGCTTGCACTTGGAAATGTTGAACTTGGATTGTGGATTCCTTCTGGGTTTTCTGAGAGCTTCGCGTTGGTGGTTTCGGTTTGGCATTCTGAGCACTTTCGAGAATTTACTATTTTTAGTAAATTCTATTTCTGGCAGTGGTCCTGTTGGCTTCGGCTCGGTTGGCTCTCATCTTCAGTATGCTCATTTGGTTCGATCAATCTTGACCTTGGGAAGCATTTTTGGTGAGATATCCAGTTGATTTTAAAATATTATACTTTAATGTTATATTTTATTATTGTGACCCCTTGGTCTAGTGAAACAACTTTAAGTTGTTCTTAAAAAGGGGACTTGGAAGGGTGGCGCCTCATGCTGATGATTTAATATTTTTCTTGAGGCCAAAAACAATGCTTTAAAAGAGGACGCCTTTTTATGAAGTGAAGATTTTAAAATAAATTAAAAAGTTAAATTGCCTTGAGAAAAGGGACGCCATCTTTGGAGGGAAAAGGAGTTACTTCAAATTTGAAAATTAGGGTTTCTAGAAGCTTCTGGAAAAGTCATCACAAGTTTATAAAAGGAGGTCTTGGTCTTCATTTTCAACATCTGATATCTTGAGTATTGTTATGCTGCCGAAATGGTTGCTGGATTGCTTCGAGGAATGAATGCCTCCTAGCTTGGGCTCGACTTCGTGCTTGAGAGATAGCACCTAGTAGAGAGGTTTGCTTGTTTTGAGTGAATTTGTAGTGAGGTTTTGCATTGTTTTGATGATCTTGCATTTTGTAGCTGAGTACTTGCATTTCTGTCATATTCTGGATGTTGCTGAATATCATAGCTGATTCAAAGTTTCATTCATATATCAAAAATAAAAAAAGATATTGTTCTGGGTGTTGGTCATATCATCTTCTCTACTTGGGGCGACCCTACTTGCAAATTTGTGGGATTTTTAATGAAGTTTCTGATTTTATAAAGCAAATTCGTCATTTCTTGAAAGCCCTACTTTCTGGAGTGCTTTGGGATCCGTGCCATTAATTAATAGCCACTTTTAGCTGTCCCTTCTCATAACTAAGCTAGGCGCCATCTTCTTGAGGGTCTATCGCATCAGATTTGAAGTCATTTGGGTCAGTTTTGAGTGAGTTGTGTGCATTTCACTGAGTTACTGTACTGCTGGTTATCATTTTCAGTCTTGGTTCTGTCATAACAGCTTGCATAAAATCTATCATTTGAGTTAGGTTTTGAAAGGAGAGACATTGAGAGTATTAAGGAAAGCATTGTACTTTGTTGCAGCATTGGGAACACTCTTATCTTGTGCTTAACAGATAAATCTCTAATATTGTAAGCTGAACAGTAGTACTGTCAGCATCTTTCTTATTCTTGCTAATCTCATATTTGTAACTGCCCACTGAATAAGTGGAAGAGGCTGGCTTGCCGCCTATCTACAGTTGAATTGCATTGTAATATCTTTCATCTCCGCCCTATGGTAGCTCCATTCCCACTCCGGGTTTGAAAGCACATTCTGGGTGTTGAGTTTATTCGAAGTTGCATTTGTATTTCTTTAAATCTCCACCAAATGGTCGCCTCATTCCATTCTGGTTTGGGTAGCACATACTTGGTGTTGAGTTACTTTCAGTTGCAGTTCTGATTTATTGTATTGACTATCCTCTTGCCATATGACAGCCTCTCTCTTGTTGAGATTGAGTGCGCATTCTTGGCAAAGAGTTATATTGTAACTACTGGTTTGATTTATCTAACCCTAACGAGTGCCTTCTGTATTGTTGTGTACTTGGCAAAATTTGAAAATTGTCCGATTATGTTCTAAGGCCCAGTCCATTACACCAAAAGACCGCTTGTTAGGTAAGGGCGGGCAACGGTGGTGTTATGGGTGACAAATAGGGAGGAATCTTTCACCTCACCGCCACCACCACCGAGAATCTGTCTTACGCATTCGGCCGATAATGTATCAGCCTCGATTCACTCACCAAGCATTAAGGATGCCATTATAGCCCACCATCTTGTGTCTCACCTTGGAGACCTCCTGGCCTGACACCACTATTAAGGCTCCAAATCCACTACACCAAAAGATCGGCTTGTTAGTAAGGGCGGCTACCCAGGGTGTTAAGGGTGACAACTAGGGAGGAATCTTTCACCACCGAAGCCACCACCGGAGAATCTGGGGTCTTACGCAAGCCCGCCGGACACGTGGCCGCCTGGACGCACCCAGCCGCGCACAAGGGACATTACAAAAATCCAAATATAAATATAAGCAATTACAATCTAAATATTAATATTATAATTATAATTATCCTAGATAATATTATAATTATAATACAACTATCAAATGGATATAACTACTAGTTATAAATATCATAATAATAGAGATGATATTCACAAGAAAACAATATAAAATAATATTAATAAAATATATCAAACAAAAATATATATATTTAAATAAAATATATTAAAATCCTAAAAGCATCAATTCCTAACAAGGCATATGGACAGCAGCAGTCAAACCTTTCAAACAGGCCCATTCCTAATAGGCAGCGATATACCAAAAGCAACCATATTTAAACTATAAATAAAGCAAATCTTATTACACTATGCATCAATTCCAATCAAACAATAAGGTAGTGATTACTAATAAACAACCTGATTGTTATCAATTACATCGGCCAGAGTTATTGACTAGGAGACGAATGATAACTAAAGGTTACGGGTCTCTCTGAGAAGGCATTGGCAGCGATCATGACATGTGAGGAGAGACCTCTCTCCAAGGGGCGTGACACTTAAATGGTTAGCAGGCATATAAAGGAAAAAGACTCCCAAAACATAGAGGGGGGAGGAGAAAAATAAGAAGAGGGGATCAATTATGATATAAAGAAGATATCTGCTGGTCATAAGAATTATGTCTGTGCTGTAAGTTAAAATAATTGTGAAGGAATAATCATAGGATATAATGTATTGTTTAATTATGATCTATAATTCATATAAAGTGATTATGGGAAGACTGAAAACAGTTAAGGATAATTATATATAGATTAACATAGTATATATATATATATATATAGGATGTACTAATATGCAATAATGATGCTTGCAGCAATTATTGAGCCTTATAAGTAATTATACAAAAATGAATAGATTATATATATATATATAATAAGTAAAGATGCATAGCTTTCCAAGCATTATTATTATTATCATCATTATTCTAGGAGTAGATCTTGATATGTCTTGAAGAAAGAATATAGATGCTATTGTATTTTTAGTGCCAGAAAGCTATGTATTTGAAAACCTGCTCGGGAGGAAGGGCCTAAGAAAGTGGTGCATGCCTAGAAGACCCCACTTAAGATCCGCCCAATCCTAAGGCAAGGATGGGCCATGGATGAGTGGAAATTCCACTTAAGTCCGCCCAGTCCAAAGGTAGGGATGTGCCATGGATGGGTGGAGGTCCCACTCAAGTCCACCCTATTGTACCTCAAATTAAAAAATTTGTTACACTTGGGCATTTTGAAAAAATGGTAAAAGTCTTGTCAAAAATTGTCAAAATGGTCGGAAAATGGAAACTTGCATGTCATGCATGTTGGTCAAAAACTCAAAATTTTCAAAATCTGACGATCTAGGTCTGCTCAGAGTGACCTTGTCTACAAAACCCAAATCTCAGTTTTTCGACCATAAATTTTAGGAAATTTTTTTAAAATAGAAAGTTTCTAAAAATAGAGTTTTTCTAGGTTTTTTTGGGTTTCTTCTCAAATGGATGCTAGCAAAATTTTCTAAAAATAGAATTTTTGGCTTTCAGGGTTCAAACTAATTTTGATTAGTTGAAAATACTTCCTCATCAGGCTAGTCGAGTCAGAATCATCAAAAGATCAGTTTTTCTCTGGTGGGTCTATTCTGTTTTTTCAGAAGCCAAAATGGGAGCTCTGAGGTCTTTAATGGAGGTTGCTCAACTACCAGGTGTCAAATTCGAGGTCTCAAGCACTGCACAAATTAGTTAACAACGATAGATGTTCATGAAACAAAGAATGAAGGAGGGAAGCTGGAAAATATTGAAAATTGTGAAAATTTGACAAAGTCTCGAGAGTTCAGGCGCCCCTGTCCAGTCAAGGCACCTAGGATTCCTTGCCTTAGCCATTTTTCAATCCTCAGCTGTCGGGCACAGAATGAAGATGAAGAACAAAGCAGAAAGTTGAAAAATGGAAAATAAATTCAAACACTGGAGAATAAAGGCGCCCCTGCTAGCCAGGGGCGCCCATCATTTCAAGGCCTCAGAAGATGAAATCAGGGTTTTTGCTTCCAAGACATTTTTGCTCAGAATCCTTCTGGCTTCGCAATGAATCTATCAATAGGTTTACGGGATCAATCAATCAGCTAGAATCTTGGATTGACCAAAGAAGTTTTATCAAACGAGCAAACTAGAAATTGTGAAAATTACAAAAAATATTCTGTCTGGTGAGTAGAGGCGCCCCTAGTAGCCAAGGGCGCCTAGGGTTTTGGAGGATCAAAAAATGTTGTTAAGGTTTGCAAATATGCTCATCTTCTTCAAAATTCCTCAAGCTATCCAGTGCATATCTCAGCCAAGTCATCAGATTCATTAGTTACCAACAGTTGCAAATCAAACGAAGGACAAAGCATGGAAGGTCAAAGTTGAGAAATTGAAAATCACTTAAAAATGACTACATTTGGTGATCATGGGCGCCCTTGGTAGCCAAGGGCGCCCAAGCTTTTGAGCAACTAAAAGTGGAAATTAAGGTTTGTCACCTCCAACAAGTTTTCTTCATATTTGAACCAGCTCTTCAACGAAGTCACCAGCAAGCTCATCAGATTTGTCAAGCGCCAGCTATGTTAGATTGAACGGAGGGATAAACTTGTGCAAAATGAAAAAGTCAAAAGAAAAGATTGAAAAACATAGAAAAAATCTAAATCTGGAGGAGTTGGGCGCCCCAGCTAGCCAAGGGTGCCCAAGCTTTTGATCCCCTAGAATCAGTTTTCAGGAGATGTAGCCTCCAAAAGTTTTTTTCCAGATTCAATCAAGCTATCCAACAAATCCAGTATTCAGATCATCGGACCTCCTGAACGGCCGGAAATGGGAATTCATGTGAAGGTTTGAAAACAGCTATAAAATTGAAGAACAAAAAATTCTATTTCTGGACAATAAAGGTGCCCCTGGTAGCCAGGGGCACCCAAGATTTTGAGGGATCAGAATCAGTTTTTAGCCATTGCAGCCTCTAGAACAATCATCTCCGATTTGATCAGGCTTCGCAATGGATTAGTCAGCCAGTTCACGGGATTCACCAGGCATCCAGAATTGAAGATCGAAGGGACGCATTTTATCAAGCAAAACATTGAAAATTTCAAGAAGGGGGCCCAAAGTTCAATGCCTTAGAGAAATTTTCCAAATTTCATCATTCATCATACAAACAGCATCTACATTTGACATACCTAGCTCAGGATTGGCTTCAAAGATTTATATGTTACATCCCAAATTGTGAGGTTACTGTTTACTATTACTAGATAGAGGAAAAGTGAATGTACTATGAAATTATGGAGATGAATTAATGATGCTTGTACCTTGTTTTCAATATGAATGTTATCTCACTTGATGTTTCATTTGATGTTATCTCAGTTGATGTTATTCATGGTGAAATATTGCATAAGGAGGTTAGTGAATCATGTTATTCTAACTTGAGATGTTTATATATACTGCTATTGTTGTGAACATATGACTGTCGTGAGTTTATGTCAATGGATGCAGGTATGTGAACCATTCCTCCAAGCGGAGGGGAAATATCACTCGAGTGAGGGGCTTGGTCATTTAATCGGTAAAGTGAATTAACTAAGCATACACACACGTCATCTTAGATTGAGTAAACTAAGTCAGTCTGTGTGGATTATAGGGAAGTCATCCATAGCATGTATGTTGCATTAGGAGTCTTGTCTTCCTTTGTATGCATTTATGAATGATGTATATCCATGTATCTGTCTTGTGATATTACGATCATTATGATGGTAATGTAAATGGTTGATGTACAACGAAAGTAAACATATATGCATGTATATTGTATATACACGTATTCATACGTATATACACATTGATACAAGCATATGCTGGCAGATGGATGTGCTCATACGGATGCATCAATGTGGTATACTTACATATACGTGTACATAGAGGTATACACTGATATATACATGAATATATGCACACAACCTATATATGTGATATTAATAATATTATATTATTATTGCCTAATGACTTTATATATATATATATTTATATATCGGGTATATGCTAACTGGCTCACGATATATCTATATATTGGTTATATATATGTAATTATATATTAAGGATTATATATAATATTATTATAGTTATATTAAAATATATATATATATATTAATAATACTCGGGTATTTAATATATATATATATATATATATGTTTAATATATTTAAGACTATAATAATATTTATATAATAAAATATATAATAGAATTATATTTTATTTAATTTCTCAATTTATGAAAATCAAATTATTTTCTAAATTGATCTCCACTTTGGAAATTAACTTATTTCCTAAGTTTAATATTTTAAATCTCATTATTGGAAAATTAAATTAAAATATATTTCACTTAGAGTGTATATTAAAGTCTAAACTATGGAAATCAATGAAATATCTTTCAGCTAATTATTAATCACCAACCATGAATCGGGCTATTCTTATTTTTATACATTTAAATAACTTGAAACTTAGGAAATCGAAATATTTCCTACCACATGAAATATTAATGTCTCAAACTATTGGAAATCAAAATATTTGCTTTTCAAACTATTGAAATGCTTAATGTGTGAAAATGAAAAAATGGCGTTGAGACATACGCCCCTGGGTAATGAGCACCTGGAAGTATGAATGATTCAAACGCAGTTATGAGATGGGTCGACTCAGCTAGTAAATGAGCAAGGTGTTTGAAAGATAAACCATGACCTTTTCTACAAGATGGAAACCCGCCATATTTCATAAATCGCGCCATATTTGGGGAGACGCCTGTAGGTGTCAACCCTCCATTTTTAACATATGCAAGTTTGAAACTTCTCTGATTTGTTGGAAGTCAATTCACCTCTTTAAGCTATGATTAAGTGTGGAAATCCACCACATTTCATTTTGAAATATTCAAAGAGTAGTTATGTCAATTTACATGCCTGCAAGAGTGGAAATTGTTGGGCTGGGGGCTCTATAAATAGCCGCCTAGTTCATTCATCATGCATTACTTGCTAAATCCAAATTTCAACTGATTTATGGAGTTTGTCTCATAAGTTCATTATTCTGAAATCATATTCATATTTGAGTGCTGAGAACAGAGGAATTACCAGTTCTTATTATTTGAGTTTGTCTCAATATAGTTGTGATCAATAACAGACTGTATATTCACCATTATAGAGTATAATTCTGAGTGAGAATCCTATCAACATTGAGGGTTTATGCTGTGTAATAAAGACAATAGCTTGAGATGAAAATACCAATTGAATAAACTGAGTTGAAGTGCTGAGAGGAAAACTGAACAATGAAATTGCATCATTTGAAGGAAAGTTTATAATCAGGCATGAGATATTCTTCATCTTTCAATTTTGTTTCTGATTGCTATATATCTGCTTCTTTGTGTTTACTGTATGTGCAAAGGTAGAAAGTCATTTCTTAGTCTGCATTCTAGATTGTAGAGAAAATGAGCTATTATGAGAAATGCTTACCTGATTGTACTAGGAAGTAAATTGTGAGAAGGTTAAAGATGCATATTTGTGTTAAATTGCATAATTTGTATGATCTCCATATAAGGAGAATACAATGGTATTAGTTAATATTTACTAGGATCGAAATGAAGGCAGAGTCAAGTAAGGTCTTTTGAGCTTAAATTATTAGGTTAACTGAGGTAAGCTTGAGTACTCCTAGGATAAAGATTTCCTAATTAGGAGGGATTGTATAAGACACTTGTAGACTGTTTCATTTCTAGTAGATAGAATGTTGTAGGTAGTCTAGGGTGATTGATTACCATTGAAGGGCATAGCCTACGCGTAATGTAAGATAGCCCTAAGTCAAATCGGCCCTGAGTAGTGTATGTGATAGATGACTTACTCAATCGTTTACTGAACTAGAATACTTTGGCCAACTTAGATCGGGCGATGATTACATTGTCAGTTCAGCGTGGTCCATTAAGTGCATACTAGTTCGAGGTTGTGGGAATTACAAGGATCTAATTATGTAGGACACACCACTATGCTTAGTTAGTTAACAATATCGGTTACTCAACCAATCCCTTCGACGAAGGGAGGGCCATCAATTGAATAATGGATGTACAGGGGACTGCATTATAATTCTGTGGTTGGCGGAAAAGCACCTGAGTGATGTTTCTCCTCCACAGCAGGCTACTGATGAACCAAGATTTGAAAGGCAGAACCCCTGGACCTTCTTACTACTATTTTTTCTAAAGCTCATTGGAGCTATGTTAGTTAAGGTATGTATTCTTGTTTCATGTACTTGTGAAGTTATTATAATGAAATGGAATCTTTATTGTAAATGGATATGGCAACTTGTTCATGTATTATCAATAAAGAAAAGGAGAAATTTTATTGCAATGTCAACAAGTTTATTTACTCATATGATGTAAATTCAGGAAATTATTACTTTACCGAAGGGTTGGCACATCACATTAAACCTGGAGAATAAAGCATTTTTTATCCTCAAAACCTATTTAAGAAGGCCTTTGCATTCATTATTCACATCTTTTGCAGGTTAACATCCAGAGGAGGAAACATATTATTTTCTTCATATCAAGATTTGGAGGCCAAAACGTGTTGCTTTTTCAAAGTTCATATTTTCTAGATCAAGTTGCTCAAAGGCTCGCTTTTTCATGCTTCAAAATTCTAGGGCATCAATTTTCAGAAGAAGGGGGTCATCATTTTCAATTTTCAACAATTTGGGTCAGCTTGGTTTTTTATTCTCTACAACTTTGGAAAACTTTTAAATTTCCAAGAACCTACTTTTTCTGAGCTTTTTCGGGAAACCCTCAGTTTTTCCAAAATCTAATCAACTGGGTCTCTCTAAAATGTGGCTCTACACAATACCCAGCTCTTAGTTTTTTTCAAGAAAATCCTAAAATTTTAGGGTTTCTGCTTTTCAAATCAACCATCAACATTTTTCAAAATCAAATGATCCGGGTCTCTTCACAACGAGATTGTACACAAAACAAGTATCTCAGCTTTTTTCTGGAAAATTTGCCTATTTAAAGAAGAAAAATCAGCAAGCTATTTTTAGCTTTTGTGCAGAACTTATCTGAGCATAGTTGAGTTTACAGTCAAACTTCGAGTTTTTTAGCACGCAATACTCTCCCATAGAATTCAGAACCAAGTCGGTATTGTATCATGATTGTCTGAAAACTTTTGAAATTGGTTTGCATCATATAAACACAGTGTTCGATTTGCGTGCTTTGGAAGACATGAGAAATGTTGCAGTCAGACATCTTGGTCATTACTTGCAGCAGCTTCAATTCTTGTCTCAGTGCAAAGTCTAGAGTTTGTAATTGCTTGTGTCAAGCATTACAATCCAGCAACACGAGAAATTCAAGCAGTAGATAGGCAAGTTGTTTGCAGCCTCAAATCAGACGATGTTGAGAAATGCTTTTCAATACCACCTTGGCCAGAAAATTTGGTCATCTCCATTGAAGAGTGTGAAAAAGTGTGGCACATGCACAAGGACAAATACCGGAAGAAAATTGCGCAATGATGGTTGAAGGAGAAACACAATACTTTGCCAAAGAACGTTGGGCGTGGAGAATTCAAGGAGTTTGCACTAATGATTACTCTGCTCAACCGAGTCACAGGTCAAGCAAAAGCCACTAAATTCCAGCCTTGGATGTTTTATATCATCTCTCACATCATTAATAAAACAAAGCTCTATGACTGGCCAACTTTGATCAGCGATAGTCTCCACCATTAGATGACAGAATATTTCAAAATCTATGAGTTTCATGTGATTTTCTACCTTGTGTATCTAATGGCCTATCAAGGAAAATTCAGAGGTTTGAATATCATAGGAACTCTGGGTATTCAGCGTGTATATCATCATTACCTACAACTGGATTTTTCAGAGTCAGCACATCATTACAGGCAGGTGAATGATGCATTCTTGATGCATACAGTGAGAGACTTAGACAATGAGTTGCATGTATGGATTTCATCAATTGCCAGAGCAGCAATGGTGGAGTGGGTTGATTGGTTCATCCAATTTCCTACATCAAAGTGTATGACTTCTCAGGTAGTCCATGTTGGCCCACAGTTGTCGTTGCACCAAAAGATTGACCTATTAATGCCCGATACAACTACCAGAGTTAACGGATCCACGAGAGGCGGTTAGTCCATGTCACGAATCCCAAGGGGAGCGTTGACCATCTGCCAACAAACTCCCCCTCAGCGTTACTCGAGGGGATTTGAACCCAGCACCTTTGGCTCTGATACCAATTGTTGGCCCACAATTGTCGTTGCACCAAAAGATCGACCTGTTAATGCCCGATACAACTGCCAGAGTTAACAGATCCACGAGAGGCGGTTAGTCCATGTCACGAATCCTTAGGAGAGCACTGACCATCCGCCAACAGTCCAATCATGTTGTCGACGTATCCCACAGATGAGGTGGTGTTTATGGAGTTTATGAGGCAAGTGTATGAAGTTCACACGTTCTTGCGAAATCGAAAGAAGGTTGCTTTTAGTTTTCTAGTTGAGATGGGTATCTACAGCTATAGACCGTCTGTTGATGCCAAGGTGATGGGCGATGAATTATCAAAGTTTGGCCTCAAGTTGTTCAACGAGAGGCGATCATACGATCCTCGTGGTGCCTTTGCATCCCGTCTTGGTCAAAATCAAGCACGTGTCCGTAGTTGAAGATTTTTGGGCAATTGCGAGGACAAGTTTGAGGTGCGTAGGCATAGTTACAGCAGATTTACCCTCCAGCAGATGGCTGATTTCTTGTCGGAGAATATAGAAGGATTGTTCGATGATCATAGAGAAGTAATACTTCCAATGTATGCAAGAGATCAAATTGAGCAACGACTGCTTTCACAAGTTAATTAGTCCATCAAAGAAAGCGCCTCAATTGAAGAAAGAATGAGTTGAGTTGTCAAAAACAATAGGATTTTCCTAAACCTCAAGAGGACTCGAAAGGAAGTTATTCTAGTTGCCGAGCCACCAATAGTGCAGTCATCCCTACCTTCTTCCAAACCAAAACCGAGAATGAAGGCTATGTGCCACCCTCCAGAAAGTTTGAAGATCAGTAGAATGGCAAAGAGTGTAAGGAGAAAGCTGAATTTCTCCGATACAATTCATCAAGAGCAGCCGAAAGTCATATCAGAAGTTCCACCTGAAGAGCCCGCACCACAAGCAGAAGCAGTGCCCTTGTCACTTGATTCTCCACCATCACCAAGGTCTTCTCCCATCCATATTGATTCAGAGGTTGAAGAGGTTGATGAAGCTGAAGCCGAGCCTCCTAGAGAAGTTAGTAAAGACACCTCGTCTTGGCTTGAGAACATCCTGGGAAGGAAGAGGAGGAAGCCTTCGTATCAGCTAAACTTTGCAGATCTTGACAACGTTTACCAAGATTCACCAATGAAGAATCCTAAGAAACAAGTTCGCATAGAGAGGCATCCAAATGGTGAAATTATCATGGAGACTGCTACGCCCCCAAAAGATAAGAATATTGATGAGGTTGAGATTAATGATTTCATGATTGTCAAGGCCAATCTCGGTAAAAGCACTCGACATACCAACGTGAATCTCTTTAAAATTGCAACAGAAAATCTAAAGGGAAGAATGCTTAAGGATGGAGAGGATAAGGCAGCCCTCAAGGTTGAAAATCGGCAACTTTGGCAATATGTTTCTAATCTACTTCGTGGCACTTCACAAACCACTCTATTGCTTCCACAGGTTCTAGAGACACCGGCTGATCAGCACCAATTACGACAATTGGTTATATATGGGAAGCATATGCGGGATTGGATAGAGGAGTTCATCATCAAGGGTAGATTTGTGGTTTCAAAGATGTATCAGTTAAGGTATAATGCCCATGATCTACGTCAAGGGATTTAGGGGTTTGAGCAGTGTATAGCGGAGGTGAAACCAATGCACAAGATTATTATTTCAAATTTGAGGGTTGCATATGATTCAATGGTTGCAAAAGAACACAAGAGACAGATTCTTGCATGGAGAGAACGACACCTCTTCAAGGTGAAAACTTATGAAAGAATATCTGAAGAACTAGCTGAATATAGACAGAAGGTTGTTGAGGTCCTCAAATTCATAAGTGTATTTGCTACACAAATCCCTTGTCAGTATCGTGGTGATGATGGTAATTTCATTGAGCTTGATGAGGTGTGTTGGCGTTTAAATTCGCACCTCTGGAATGCGTATTTGAAACAGACAGCTATGCACAGATAAACTGCTCTTCAAATTAGGAGGGGAAGCTCCCTCTTGCTGATGGTGTTTGAAAGAAAGTAAACTAAAACTAAGTTGCCTATCTTTTGATCAGCTTAGAGCACAAGGTTTATTAAACACATACGCCGTAGTTGAGATTTTCTATTTTTAAGACCTTCAACTACGACTAACTTAAACTAAAGACGTTTCTAACTTCTCAAGTAATAAGCAGAGCAAGAGAAACTAGAAATGAACAAGGTAGATTTCTGACAAAATACTTCGATAAACTCTTTCTCATCGAACATCTACACACTTCAATGTAAGTTGAAATCAAGATCATAAAAGTAAAACACAAATAACGGAAATCGGAGATTTTATATCAATGCAAAGGAGGCTCATGATTTTATTACTCGATCTTCTGGAACAAAACTCACTTCTAACATGCCTGGAACAAGAAATTGCAGCTAAAGAGGCTTGCAATCTTGTTCTTACACAATAGAAATAGCAATCACACTAACTCCTTGTTGGCTAAAGAGGCTCAACAATTTGCTATCACAACACAATTGAACGACACTTGAATAACAAATAGAAGGCAAAATAGGCTCAGCGTTTTGTTATCACTAGCATGGTTAAAGAAACTAATGAGCAAAGGCTCTTATTTATAGACAAGCAGAGGAGTAGGGAACCCTAAAATCTCCTTGCTTTCACAATCTAGGGCTTGCTCAGCAAGCAAGCTTTATTACTAAATCTAGAAAGAAGATAACAACTAACACCTAAGAAAGCAAGAAAAGCGGGAAACGCCAACTATTACATTTATCTTCTTTCTCTTCTTCAAAGAATGTATAAGAATCGTTCCAAGAATAGAAAGAAAGCAGAAAGAAAGCTTCTAGATGAAAGCCGCTTTAAATCTCAATCATATCCGCTAAAAAGCAGGAAACTGGGTCCTGGTCAGGTGCATTGATACTGTCTTAAGGCAATATTTTGATTCTCCAAGATCTCGTCTTCTGTGATCAAACTTAGAGAATCCTTCACTTCTTTGGCTGCTTTATGAGTTATGTTCTTGAAAAACATCGTTGCCCGAAAAGATGACTCACTAATTGATAACTTGGCGGCTCTGCAATTTTATGCAACTTTATACTTCTGACACTTCTCTTGATTTCCAACAGAAGAGTATTGCACAACTCTTTTTTGATACCTTTCATTTTTCTCATATCACACCTCCTTGTGTTCTTCAGCTAAGATGATGAAGTTTTGACATAGTGCTGATTTGGTCTAAAACTCGAGGGGAGTGTACTCCATATTGAAAACCTTGAAGAATGACTGTAAACTCGCCTATGTTCAGACAAGCTTTGAGCAACTTTCTATTTTTAGAATGCTGGTTTTTCAGTCTCAAACGGACAAATTTTGGAAAATTTTCTGAGATATGGGTTTTTCTTAGAATTTCGTTGCAATACAACCCAGATTGTTCGTTTTTGAAAATCTTGAATTTTGACTGAAAAAGCAGCAAATCCTAATTTCTTCAATTTTTTCACTGAAAAAGCTGGCACCTGGGTTTTGTTCAGAATACAATTCGAAATGGACCCAGTTAATCAGATTTGAAAAACACTGATGGCTGATTGAAAAAGCAGCCAACCCTAGAATTTGAAATTTTCTTGAAAAAGCTGTGATATGGGTTTTCTTCACAAGACTGTTTAGAGAGGACCCAGATGATCAAAAATTGGAAACCCTGAAGATTTCACTGACATGCAAGGAAAAAGCAACTGCTGCAACTTGATAAATTTCCTCAAAAATTCTTCAGAAGAATGAGATGAAGAAACCCAGATGGCTGAAATTAAAAAAACTTTGACCTTCTCCTTCAAAAATTTGATCTTCTGGATGAAAAAGCATGAAAAAGCAAGGTCTTATGTTGCTGGTTTGAAAATTATTCATGAAAATCAGCAACCTTGAGCTCTTGGATCTTGAAATAAAACTTCAAATTTGCTGCTCTATTCTTCTCCTTTGGACGCCACCTGCAAAAATGATGAAAACTGACTGGAAGAGATGTCTTAAATAGATTTAGGGCTTGAAATAGCTTTGCTTTCTTTTGTTTTTATCTTCAAAACCCTAAAATTGGCCTGTTCAATGAACTTGGACATTCCCTTCCTCCTGCCATTTTGAATCTTTTGAAAACTTTGAAAATTTCATTAAGGCATTGTAAGTTGGGCGCCCTTCTTGACTAGAGGCGCCTACTTCATTTAGACTTAACCACTTTTATGAGTTTTTCAACTTTTCTTCCATTTTGACCCCTGGATTGACCTTGATCTCTGGATGTTCGGATGATCCGATGGAGGAGCTGAATAATTCATCACGAAGCTCGACTGATTCTAAGAAAATCACCTTGGAGACACTTCTGGCTAAAAACTTCGTTTCGACCTTCAAATTCATGGGAGCCCATTTCCTCCAGGGGCTCCGAACTTTCACAGTGTTAGCCATTTTTTCATGATTTTCAATTTCTTCATTTCCCTTTGATCTTCTGATGAAATCTTGATTCCGGGAGCTACGCTGATCTGATTGACTGGCTAACAGGTTCACTGGATAGCTTGGCTGAAACTGATGAGATGATCTTAGGCGGTGTAGTGGAAAATTCCATCATTTCTGACCTCAAAAGTTTGGGTGCCCTTTCTCTCCAGGGGCACCCACCTTGAGCAGACTTAGAATTTTTTATTTTCATCTTTGCTCTTTTTTAGATGATCTCATCAGATCTGGAGTTCTAGGCATCGGATCGACTGATGGTTGGGCTTATCACGAAGCTGAGAAGATTTTGGAAGGGGTCTTCTGGGGATCACTTCACCAAAAAGTTAGATTTGGGCCTTCAAAAGCTTGGGCGCCCTTCTTAGCTGGTGGCGCCCACGTTGACCAGACTTAGCTTATTTTCCACCTTTTTGTGTTTGCTTTTGAACTTTGAAATTCAACCTTCGTCAGACTCCCTGTTCGGCGCTTTGTATCTGGTGACTGCAACATCTTATTGTCATGTTGAGTATCTCGTTGGAAAGCTGGACCAACTGCGAAGAGATTACGTTAGACACATTTCCCTGGATTCATCTGTTTGAACCTCTGCAAACTTGGGCGCCCTTCTTCACCTGGGGCGCTCAAACTTCCAACACTTAGTCATTTTTCATTTGACTTTCTCACCAAGCTTGAAACCTTCATTCTGTATGTTCGTCTTCGATCTGAACTTTCTAGAGATTGGACAGTCGGATAATCTGACAAAGGCAGGCGTGTCGAAGCTGGCTGAACACTGAAGAGATTGAGCATATTTTTGAACCCTAATTGCTAAATTAGCCCCTTCAAAAAGCTGGGCGCCCTTCTTCACCAGGGGCGCCCACTTTATCCAGACTTAACCAATTTTTGATAAATTTCACTTCTTTCCACTCTGGCTTCAGTTTGAATACCTCGTGTTTGATCTCGAATTCTAGGTGACTGGATGATCTATTGACTACACTACCGGACTTACTACAGAGCTGGGAGGATTCTGAACAAATTTGTCTGAGAGAAGAAACCCTAATTCTTGCATCTGATGCCCTAAAAAGATGGGCGCCCTTCTTCACCTGGGGCGCCCAAGTCAAGCAGACTTAGTCAAAATTTGGTAAATTTCACCTTCCTTCTTCATTCAACATGCATGTTCATCATTTCGTCTTTTGTTTGATGCTTGATCATTGAATCTAACACCTGGCAGCTGACTGACCTCCATTGATGACCTCGGAGCTCCTCATATACTTCTGAAAAAGCAGAATAGACCCACTAGGGCAAAACTGATTATTTTAAGATTCTGACTGCACCAACCTGATATGGACGTATTTTGAACCAATCAAAATCAGTTTGGACCCTGGCGGATAAACTTTCTATTTTTAGAAAATTTTGCCAGTATCCGTTTCGAAAGAAACCCAAAAAAACCCAAAAAAGTTACTATTTTTAGGAAATTTCTAAAAATAGCAGTTTTCCTAAAATTTAGGGATGAAAAACTGAGATCTGGGTTTTGTAGGTTAAGCTGCTCTGAGCAGACCCAGATCGTCATATTTTGAATAATTTTGCACTTTAACCCTTCATGCAAGACATGCACACCCAAATTTTGACCTTTTTGACTGATTTAACAAGACTTTTACTCATTTCTTCAAAATGTCTAAGTGTAACAAAAATTTTAATTTTGGGGTACAACAAGGTGCAATCAAAATTTTAGAATCTTGTTCATGGTAGTTTTAGTAGTGATCCTGTTGCCGGAAAGATGAGTTAGATTGTTGTGATGTCAACAAGATTCGATAAAGCAGTTGATGAGGTCAAAGATTTTCTAAGTTTGATTGCAAAAGGTGAGGAAATCCTAGAAAAGCGGAATATGGCTTTAGATAGGATCAACACTCCTGATAGAGAGGCAGTTTCCAGCTTTTTGATGGATGTAGTTGAGATTTAAAGCAGCATTTAACTCGATGCTTTTTCCGAGCTTTCTTGCTATTCTTGTCTCATCCTTATCTATTATTTGTGAGAGAGGAATATCAAGTTGCAATGGTTGGCACTTTCCCTTTTTTTTGCTTTCAGCAAGTTGTTAGATAGTTATCTTGTTTTAGTTTTAGAAATAAAGTTTGCATGTTGGAAAGTCTAGTTGTAAAAGCAAGGAGATTTTAGGGTTCCCTACTCCTTCGCTTGTGTATAAATAAGGGCAGCCTTGCCCATTTTTCTTTAACCGTTATTGTGATAGAAAATTGCTGAGCCTATTTTTCCTGCAAGTTGTTATTTAGTGTCTGTTCACTTAGTGTAAGAGCACACTTGCATGCCTACCTTTTGCTGCAAGATATTCTTCAATTTATGTGTAATTTGTGTTAAGTGTATTCTGGTTGATTGCTAAGCTGTAAGCCTGTTATTGCTACAATCCTACTGTCCCAAAAGTGTAATCGTTATTTGAAATTTGAGAAAGCAAATCTTATGCCTACTTTGCTGCTTTGATCTACTATCTCAAGTTTTGTTTTACATGTTTTGCTTATATAATCTTTATTTCAGCCTGCATCGAAAAGTACAATGAGTCTTCAAGTGTGCGTTGGAAGAGAGTTTGATTACATATCTATGTTGCCAAATCATTCCTTGTTTACTTCTAACTCTCATGCTCTGAGTTTACTTGAGTTGTTAGAAGCGTCATTAGAGTAGGCCTAGTTGTAGTTGAAATTCTAAAAGAGAAAATCTCAGCTACGACGTTAGAAGTTTATAACCTTGTGCTCTTAGCTGAGAGCAAAAAATATTGGCAAATAGTTTAGTTTACTTTCTTTAAGCATCATCAACGAAGAGGGAGCTTCCCCTCCTAATTTGAAGAGCAGTTTTTCTATGCATAGTTGTCTATTTCTAATCCGCATTCCAGAGGTGCGAATTGAAATGCTAACACACCCGAACCAAGAAAGGGATCGGCCATGGAGGGGTGGTAGGCCTAGACCACTTGTGAGCCCCACTGGCTTCCACCAGTAGGCAAAGTGTTTTTTGAGGTGGCAACATGGATGGGGAAAGCAGGTACAAGTCGCCAACAGGGAGAGTTGTGCTATACAACCTCTTAGGCTTGGCATATGGCTTCGGGCAAACCCACCATGTTACTCCAATTCACAGTAGGTTGCATTATTGATAAATGTGTTGCCATGGATTAATGCTAACAAATGTATATATGCATGTTTGGGAGTGTTGTTCATGAATTGAATGCAAGTTTTGCAATTCCAGATTACATTATCAAGGAGATATTCAGTTGACAAGGTGAAAACCCTAACCCTAGTTTGTGGAAATTGTGACCCATAGGCAAAATCTAGGGCAAACTAGGACAGGGGACATTATAGTGGTATCAGAGCATCTTTCCTACCATCCTGTGTATGCTTCATGCTTCCTATGTATGGGTATTCAAGTGCATTCGGGTGTATACCTTGCGACTTATGCATATTCAAGTGTATTAAGTGTATGCCTCATGGCTTATGTGTGTTTGAGCTACTCACCTGTGTGCTTGAGTTGGTTGCCTACTTGCTTGAGTTGGTTGCTTGCATGCTTGAGCTACTTGGTTGCGTGCTTGAGCTACTTGCTTGTGTGCTTGAGCTTCTTGCCTATGTGCTTGAGCTACTTGCCTATTTGCTTGAGCTATTTGCCTATGTGCTTGAGCTATTTGCCTGTGTGCTTGAGCTACTTGTTTGCCTGCTTGAGCTACTTGCTTGTGTGCTTGAGCTACCCTTTTGCTTGCTTGAGCTACTTGTCTGCTTGGTTGAGCTACCTGCTTGTCTACTTTAATTTCTGATTCAAGTGGTTTTAAGTTATATTGATTCACAAACTCCAACTCATGGGTTTTAAGAGTTATGGAGAAATAATAGCACTTAAGGATATTAGTCAGTACAGCATCCTCATCACTTGGGTTAGGAACTTCCAACTCCCATCAAAGCTAATATCATCACCATAACGAGCAACATCTTAAATTTACACATCTTAGATCATGATTCATTGAGAGCAAGCAATTTTGGGTGGGGAGGACTGTCATGACCCCAAAATTGTAACACCAAATATGAAATATTAAAATACGAATGACAAAATCCAAATAGAAATATAAGCAATTATAATCTAAATATTAATATTATAATTATAATACAACAATTGAATGGATATAACTACTAGTTATAAATGTTGATGTTACATCTTATCAGCAGCGTTGGGCTTCTACTTCCAGCCCAGTTCGTTTCATGAAGGACAAATTAAATATTAGCCTAATGGCTATTTAATTTGTCTACGCGACTTTTGATGAAGAGGCACTTCATCTCACATCTTATAATATTTAATTATTATTTTATGAGGCCGACTTAATTTAGTTCGCCACCCTTGAAGAGATACGATGCTTGAGAGGCCGACTTCATGATTCTAAGAGACACGACTTTGATAAAGGCCGACATGAAGTTTTTGAAGAGACGCATCCTTTGAAGTCTTCTCCAATCGAATAGTATAAATAAGAGATGTTGTTCGATCCTTATGGCATTCATATTCACTTGTTCGTCGATTATCATATTCATCCTTATTGTGCGAGTCAATTCATTGCATTGATTGTGAGTTTCAAGGGAGATATACTTCATGTGCAGATCGACATATTGAAGAGGCAGATCGATATATTGAAGAGGCTGATCATAGCATTGTAGAAGGCTGAGTTTGTCATCAGCATAAGCATCATATTATTTCTGTGTTAGCATCAGTTTGTGGTGCCATTACTTGGCCTCATAATTGGCCTCATTGTAAAGGAGACTATTGTTTACTATTCAATATATATAAGCGATATATTGTTGCTGGGTTTTTCTCCCTCAAGAGGAGGGTTTTCCCAGGGTATATTCTGTGTTTGTGTGTCTGATTTTGAATTAAAATTTGAGTTTTACATCTGATCATAAAAACTAACATGGTATCAGAGCGGGTATAAGAAAGATCGTGATCAGATTTATTCAAGCAGCACTATCATCCTCCCTTATTCTCATCCTTGTTGCATCTATCTATTTTGTCAAGGTGAACAGACTTAAGATCGAAGATAGACTTGAGGGCGCATCAAACTTCACATCTTGGAAGTTCAGAGTCATGCTCACTTTGGAAGAAAATGAGTTAGCTGGGTTCGTGGAAGGCAAAATTCTTGAACCAACCAATGAGAATGAGAAGTCACAATGGAAGAGAAATGGCACTAAGGCGAAAAAGATGTTGGTGGATTCTGTGAAAGACCACATTGTGCCAATTATCTCCAAGTTAAAATCTGCAAGAGAGATGTTCAAGACTTTGGAGGAGATGTATGAGATCAACAACACAAGTCGAGCTCTTGCATTAAAACAACAACTTCATCATGTCAAGATGGAGAAAGGAGAATCCGTCATCTCATTCTTTATGAAGATTACCGAGTTGAGAGATCAGCTCTCTACTATTGGGCATTTTGTGGATGATAAAGATTTGGCTATTTTGGCTCTCAATGGTCTTCCTCAATCTTGGGAGCCATTCATTCAAGGTATCAGTGGGAGATCAAAACTTCCTAAGTTTGATCGGTTGAGGGCGGATTGTATTCAAGAAGAATCAAGGTTGGCTGCGAGAGGCATTGGTCAAAGCTCTACAAATGAAGACATCCATGTTCTTGCCACTCAATCCTCAAAGAAGAAAGGAAAAGAAGGAAAGAAAGGGTACTTCAAGAGGAATAGAGATAAAGGATCAGATGGTGCCCCTGCATCTAAGAAGAAGAAGGACCTCTCCTGCATTCAATGTTTTAGATGTGACAAGTTTGGTCACTATGCAAAGGATTGTCCAACCAGACCTAAGCAGCAGGCTTCAATTGCAGATGTGGGTGAGATTCCTCCACAAAAGGATTCAAGTGGTTTCCTATTCTATTCAGCTTTATCAAGCAATGTGCCTACTGACAACAATACTTGGTTGATTGATAGTGGTGCTTCTCGCCACATCACCGGATTTAGAGAGCATCTATCTGATTTGGTGGAGAGAGATTCTAGTGTTCAAGTCATTATTGGTGATGATGCAAGTTACTCTGTGAAAGGTGTTGGGACCTCCTCTCTTCACTTAGATTTTGGCATCTCCTTATAGTTGAGTGATGTTCAATTTGTTCCGGGTATCAAGCGGAACCTTGTCTCTATCTCAGCCTTGGAGGACAAGGGGTATCAAGTTGCATTCTCAGAAGGTAAATTTCTTACATGGCCAAAGAACTCAAGTATCAAGACTGCTCGAGTGATTGGAGTTCGTCATGAGAGTCTCTACAGACTTTGCACTCGTCCACTTCAGGCTTTGTTGCATGATTCATCAAGTTCAAGTGAACTTTGGCATAGAAGACTTGCTCACCTTCACTTTAGAGCACTACCTACCATGGAGAAGATGGTCACGGGCCTTCCGAAACTCAACCAGGAGCATGAAGGCACTTGCAGAGGTTGCGCATTGGGTAAGAATACTAAAGGTCCATTTCATAGTAGTGAAAGTAGATGTAAATGTATTCTAGATCTTATTCATTCTGATTTATGTGGTCTAATTTCTGTTGCTTCTTTGAGTGGTTTCTTGTATTACATTATTTTTATTGATGACTACACTAGAAAGACTTGGATTTATTTCTTGAAATCTAAAGAATCTGAGGAAGTACTTGAGAGGTTCAAAGAATTTAAAGCTCAGGTAGAAAACTTGTCCGAGAAGAGGATCAAAGTCCTAAGATCCGATAACGGAGGAGAGTACATTTCTGGAAGCTTCCGTAACTTTTGCATTGAAGCAAGGATTCAGAGGGAGTTATGTGTCCCTTACAATCCTCAACAGAATGGTGTTGCAGAAAGGAAGAACAAATCTATTGTAGAAGCAGCCAAAGCCATGATTCATGACCAAGATCTGCAAACCTTCCTTTGGGCTAAAGCATCTAGGACAGCTGTTTACGTTCAGAATAGAAGCCCTCACCACATTTTGGAAACATGACTCCTGAAGAAGCATTCACAGGGGTGAAGCCGGAAGTAAGTCATTTGAGGATCTTTGGTTGTCCAGTGTATATTCATGTACCTAAAGACAAAAGGACAAAGTTGGAACCGTCTGGCAAGAAGGGAATATTTGTGGGCTACAGTGAGACTTCAAAAGCCTACAGAGTGTACATTCCAGGTCAGAAATTGATTGAGATCAGCAGGGATGTTACATTTGAAGAAGATGTTGCATTCAAGAGGTCTAAGGGCATCCACATGGAGACAAACAATGAAGACCAAGAGTCTCCTCAGGATATGGAAGTTGACCATACTCCTGAGATTCAGAAGGAGGCTTCTGATCCTAAAGAAGATGATGATCCAGCTGAGCCTTTGGAACCTACTGATGGGCCGAGAGACATTGTGATTGGTCATAAGAGACCTCTTTGGGCCAAGCAAACAAGGAGGCAGAAAGATTTGCAGCCCCAAGAGGAACATTCAAAGAAAGCAAGAGACCTCATAAGTTATCAAGCTATGTTGCATTGATGAGTCAAATCATTGAGTCAGAGCCTTCGAGTGTTGAGGAAGCTACTAGTCAACAAGTATGGAGAGATGCTATGGCTGAAGAGTATCAATCCATCCTCAAGAATGATGTTTGGGACATCGTACCTAGACCTGAAGGAAAATCTGTTGTTTCTTCTAAGTGGCTCTTCAAGATCAAGCACACGGCTGATGGGAGCATCGAGAAGTACAAGGCTAGGTTCGTGGCTAGAGAATTCTCTCAGAAAGACAGAGTAGATTATGAGGAAACCTTTGCTCTAGTTGCTCATTATACATCCGTCAGGACCATCATTGCTATTGCAGCATCTAAAGGATGGAAGATTCACCAGATGGACGAAGACAGCATTTCCGAATGTAATCGAGGAAGAGGTATATATTCAAACCTAATGGTTTTGAGGTCTATGGAAGGAGTCTCATGTTTGCAAAGTTTGACTTTTCACATCGCCCCCATCGCAAAATGGGGGACACCCTCTAATTTTTGCTTCGCTTCAACTTTGGCTTGACTTTTGTTTTCCATGTCTCTTTCTTCATGGTTCCGCCTTCGGGATGCCGTGTGTGTCCGCATTGAGTTTTGGCAAAACTTGAATCGGAAGCCAGTCGGTAAATTAGGGTTTGTACTTTCCGGGTCAAATCTAAGGTCAAACGTGGCGAATAAATTGAAAACAAAGAGACTAATGTTGTTGTCAGCATAAAGCTTCCAAATAGGCTTCCAATCGAATTTATCGATCATTAAACTTACTTCATTTTTAGTGGCATAATCTGTGCATTCCTTCCTCGTATTCTTTGAAATTTTAACAAATACACTACATACGTAATACGTCAAGCTTACCACCGGCTAAATTGAGCTAAACTGCCAATCCTGCTATTTTAGTAGTTCACCGAGCAAATTTCGGGGCCTATATGCTGAGTTTTTCAGTGCATGTCTGGAGATTCCTTCTGGGTTTTCAGAGACCTTCGCGATGGTATAAAATGCAAAGTGAGATAACGACTTTCAGAGTTCAGCCTTCAGAGGCTATTTTTAAGGTTTGCATGTAAGGGTTTTCTTTGCATGTCTACATATTCCTTATGGGTTTTCTGAGAGCTTCGCAGTGATGTGACATGCAAACGGGGATAATCACTCATTCAGGAAATTGCTATTTTTAGCAGATGCATTCCGGTAGCCGCCTCCCAGCACTTCAGAATCACAAACTGATCGCAATGCAACAGAAACGAGAACAAACGGAGATCATTTGATATGCATGCAGAACAAATTAGGGTTTCCAGCTTCGGGGCCTGAAAAGAGGGGTAAAAAGTCAGAATTTTTGAAAACCAGTGTATACCACCTCGATCAGCATCTCTCAAGCTATCTACTGGTAAAATTTGAAGACAAATGGAGCACTTACTATTTATAGTAAGTCATTTTGGAAACAGGCTAAAAATAGAAAGTCAATCTCAGGCGCCAGCGCAAACAAGCAAGTTTACCAACGAGGATCACCGCATTCAAATTTCAACTCGAACGGAGCTAAGGAAGTCTCAAAATCAAGCAGCTGCTATAAATAGTAAGTCACTCCAAAGCACGCCAAAAATACCAGGTCAACATCGAGTCTCACGGTGAACAAGTCAAACATGCGATGAGGACCCCTTGGCGCGAATTTCAAGACAAACGGAGTTACTGAGAATGGAGAATCAGGCGCTTGCTATTTTTAGCAGGCATGGACAGAGAAATTAGGGTTTCCTAAAATCAAGGGCGGAACAGGACAGTCGTGCAAAAGCAACATCTTCCCACAGTTGTTACACTTCAGGCATTTAGTACGTAAAATTTGAAGACATTCTGAGCAATTGCTATTTTTAGCAGGTTGCTAAAAATAGCAGGTACAGACAGGCATCAGACACCAGCAGCTTAACCACGTCCCGGGGTGCAAAACAAAGCAAAATCAAGCTTCCTGGAGTCAAAGGTCAATTCAAAGCACGAAATTTGAGGAACATTCTAAAAATAGAAAACCAGGGCCAATTAGGGTTAGCAGGAGAAAATCACCCTAAATTTGGCAAAGGGCACGAAGCACATCAAGTTTGATAATTTTTCAAGTCCGGCACCAGAATCTATTTTAAAAGGCAAGAGACAGGCGGAAATTCTACCAAGGCAAAAATGAAGGCTCATAAGTCAAACCTGGAGTTGACCCCTCCACGGGCACCTAAGAACTTTAAGAATAAAATTTTATCAAAAATGAAAGCTCTACATGTAATTTGCGCCCAAAGATGTTGGAGTTGGAAAATTTGCCTAAGTCATAAAATTGGAAGGAGGACCTATGATATGCGCCCACTAAGGTGATGACTTGAGAACTTTTGTCTAAGTGATGAAACTTGAAGCAAGGTACCTCAAATGCGCCCTCCATGAGTTAAGAGTTGAAAATTTGCTAAGTGTCCAAACTTGAAGTCCACCTTCTCAAATGCGCCATTGGTTAGGAAGGTGAAAAATTTTCTAAGCGTTGAAACTGGAAGCTCCATGGGTGAAATGCGCCCCCAAACAGGAAGAAGAAGTTGAAGCTTAAGATTTTGTCTAAGACATAAAATTGGATGCTCACCCATGGATTTGCACCTAAGAGCTTGCAGAGTAAAATTTTATCAAATGTTCAAAATTGAAACCTCAAGGATGGTTTTGCGCCTAACCTTGAGAGGATGAGCTAGAAAATTTTCTAAGTATGAAAGTTCGTCCTTCACCCATGGCCAAATGCGCCCAAGAAAGTCAAGGAGGTCAACAAAGTTTATCCATCACCCATATTGAAATGCGCCCACATGCAAGCAAAATGCTAAAAAAATTCTCTAAGTATGGAACTCGTCCTTCACATATGGCCAAATGCGCCCATGCAACAAGAGGGTCAAAGAATTCAAAGAAGAAGTCAAAGTTTTCATCCACCTTACATGGCAAAATGCGCCCATCATAAAAGGTCAACAAGTCAAACAAAATGCTAAGAGTTTCTAAGTTAGAAACTCGTCCTCCTCTCATGCCTAAATGCGCCCAAAAGAGGCCATGTGAAGTCAAAAGAAGGGAGATGAAAGGTCACAAGAAGGTGTGGTAAATGTTTATCCTCCATGCATGCTCAAATGCGCCCAAATGAGGGCATATAAAGACAAAGTGAAGGGAGCTCAAAGGTCACAAGGAGGCGTTCAAAGTATTTCATCCTTCATGACTAGTTAAATGCGCCCAAGGTGAGGTGAGTGAAAAGGTGACTAGGGGAGGCGTTGAAGCTAAATCCACCTCAACAAGTGAAATGTGCCTAGGCTTATGAGGTGGTGAATAAAATATACTAGGCATTGAAAGTTAAAATGTCTTCTTCAAGCATAAAATGCGCCCAAGGGGAGATTAAAATATACTAAGGCGTTGAGAATGTTCTCTATGACAAGGAAAATCCGCCCATCCTTCATGGAAGTGTGAAGTAAAATGCAAGGTGATGGAAATGTAAACAAGACATGTTGGGCGTGATATGTGCCTCCAAGGAAAATTTTCCAAGTGAAGCGAAATAAAATTTTCTCACCACAGGAAAGTGAATGAAATTGAATAAAAATTTCCCAGGTTGAAATTTTCAAAATGATTCGAAATTTTTCTAAGGCAAAGTATTTTCTTCCTTTAGAAAATACGCCTAGACATTGAAGGATGATGAAATTTTTCTTGAAGCACGAATGAATTTGCCAATGATGAAGTCAGAGGATGCCAGCTGCACAGGTTGATAAAAAATTTCAAGTCATAGCAACAAGAAATACTCACAGATGTGAAGAACAGGAATAAATTTGTTTTTCCAAGGTTCAAAATTCAAGAAATTAAATGAACTCGTTCGTTGTATACCCATGAATCTGACAAATTCTGAAGAAAATTTTCTTCTGGATATTGAAGATCTCCGATGAGAAGTTGATTTTAAAGTCTTCCACAGTTCGTCGAGGCCTTCAGGATGGGGAATTTGATCGACACTTGAACAATGATGAAATTTTTCTAAGGCAAAGTGAAGAAAATGTGTTTTCAAGGTAAAATCCTCCAGACGATGAATTTGAAAGGAACTGCCTAGGTGAATTTTCTCAAATTATTCATGATGATAATCTTCCTGAGCCGGAGATGAATGAAATCAAAATTGTCAACGCTTCAGCTGGTGGAATAAATTTCTTGAAGAAGATGCAGTTGAAGTTAACACCTTCAAAAGATGATTTTTAAAGTGCATCTCTAAAATGCGCCCTCAGGAAGGAGAAATTTGTCTAAGGCATGAAGAATTTGAACGCGAAGTTGGCTAGTGAAGACGATGAACCCTTGGAGATTAAAACATGAAAATCCTGGTAAGTAAAGTGAATTTATATTATGAAGTGTTCTAATACTCTTCTCCTTGCTTGTTTTGCAGGAGGAACGTCGAGACCAAGCGGTGATGACTTAAAGTGATGAAGAAAGTAATCCAAGGTGACATTTCAACCTCGAAGGAAGAAAAGTTGCAAGAAAATGGCTAAGTGTTGAGACTTAGTGACAAAGAAGAAGTTGAAGAACAAATGTCAAGAAAGGCGAATTTAAGAATGAAGCAGAACGATCTACTAACGGGAATCTTCTAGAAGGATGGTGGACATTAATGGCTCATTTATTACCCCAACTCTTGGTGGCGGTTTTTAGGGTGAATCTTGTTTAGGTCGAGGTGGCACCATCCAGCCATATCCAAAGCTAATTAGACCAGCCCGATTTAGTAGCTATCTATATGTGGAGTCCCACTCGGCCAGAAACTGTGATCAGAAAGTTAGAAAGGCAGAAGCGCTTAGAAAACGGCGTAGAAAGTAGAATAGTCGATAGTGTAGTTGACAGCGAAGGAGTCTTCCCGATGTATTGCAAAGAAGTTATTCGAATGCTTTCATAATAAAAGAATTTTCATTGATGGTGATTTCTTCTTTGTTATGAGTAGTTGTCGAGGCTTCTTCGTCCTTCCAATTCACGTAGCAACTTGAAGTAGCTTAAAGTAAAGTAGATTTCATTTTATGCAAGTACTTAGTAATTGTGGAATGTGGTGCTCGACTTGAACAAGACTTCGCTCATCCATACCACTAGCGGGCTCACTGACGGTGGGTTCGCCCTGCGTGGTCAACTAGATTACTTTTCAAACTTAACTTCGATTGTGACTCACATGTTCGTATGCATCGTCTTGATGGTGCTTGCATGTTGAGGTATAATTTGAACACCTTTCGCTACTCCCCTGAAGATTGCACCGGTTTTGTGGAAGCTGTCCGAAGCGAGGCAAAGCAAGGCTCGGTTGAAGTCTGTAAGAATTGATCGCCATATCCCACGCCTTAGAGTAGAACGTAAACTTCTTAGGCCCTACACTCTTTTAAATTCAGTCCATTTCTGGTTAGAATTAGGAAACTTGCGCTCACCTGCCAAATCATCCAAATTGCATGAAAGGCCTTAGTCTACTATCTACTATCAGTTGCCGAACAATTGTGTAAGTCCCCTTGAAATACCAGCAAAATCACATCAAGCCAACTGAGACTATTCGCATTGAAGGAACCTTGGAGTTAAATGCATGATCTATCTCACAATCTTAGCATGCAGGAAACTTTGTTCAAGAGAGGATAGAGCATCCGTTGGGAAACTTTATTATGTGCTGGTGTGGTCACGAAAAACACGTCAACAGCAAGTTGAAGAAGGCTTTGTACGGCCTTAAGCAGGCTCCTCGTGTTTGGTACGAAAGAATTGATCGGTCCCTGATGAGCTTGGGCTTCTCTAAGAATGATGTTGATTCAAATCTATACTTCAAGGTAATTGATGGCGAAGCATTAATCTTGGTTCTCTATGTGGATGATTTAATTCTTAATGGAGAAGATCACCTCGTTATCAAATGCAAAGAGTTAGTTTCTAAATTTGAAATGAAGGATCTTGGTCTCATGCACTACTTCCTTTGTTTAGGGAAGCGCGGTAGAAGCCGATGAGACCATTCCGTGCCGGCGGGAAGTATACTCATTGACATTCCGGAAGAGGTTTGGTATGATGTGGATTGCAAATTCATGTCTATGCTCATGGAGACTAACAACTGGTGGAAGCCAAAAGAGGTTTCAGCTGGTTCCAGATCCGGAACTCACAATGTACAAGCAGCTGATTGACCTGATGTATTCTAGTCAACATGCATTCGACATTTGCGCAAGCAGAGTGCACTTAGTCGGGCCCATGTGAAACCGCCAAATACATCTAGTTGTAGCGAAGCATATCCTGAGATACTTGTGTGGCATAGTTGGGTATGGCTTGAGATATTCTTCTGGTGTGGACTTGGAGCTGCATGGATATTTTGATTCTAATTGGGCAAGGTGTGTTGTTGATCGGAAGTATACCTCCGATGTTGCTTCCAATTTTGGGTCTACCGCATGAGATCCTAGAAAAAGGTGAAGCGCCTTCACAAGGGCACCGGAAAAGGCGGTGAGCTGGCATATTGCAGCTTGTGCCTCTGAGAAGCAGGGTCGAAGCCCCGTGTAGTTTTGTACAATCATTGAGCTGGACCGCCATTCACTGCACCAAAGTTGTCTCCAAGATTTTGTCAATCCAAAGAGCCATGACAGAACTAAACATGTTGAGATCAAATACCAATTACATCGCAGATATGTATTGAGGAAGCAATCCAGCTATAGCGGCATCAGCACCTGATGAGTGGCAGATATTCTACCCAAGCCTTCAGGATAAAGCAGGGTAACTGGTGACAAGCTTGGTATGGTGGAGAATGAAGCCCTAGCTGAGAGGGAGTCTCAGCATTAGTGATCTTCTTTAATGCATTTCTCTTTGTGAGAGGGATTTGAGGTGCAAGCCCTTGTTAATGCATTTCTCTCTGTGAGAGAGATTTGAGGTGAAATCCCTTGTTTTCCACCCTCTGGGAGTAGCCATGGTGGATGTCATGTGTGTGACTCCATGACAACATCATGTGAGAGAGTCCATGATGATTTTCTTGTAATTTTTCTTTTCACCCTCTGGGAGTAGCCATGGTGAACGTCACGATGAGGTGACGACATCACATTGAGTGATTCCATGATAGGCACTTGTGCACATTTACCATACATGGGAGTAGCCATGATGGTTGATACCACGATGAGGTGATATGTTTCTTTTCCACACATGGGAGTAGCCATGGTGGTTGACATCACGATAAGGTGATATGTCTTGTACAACTGGAAGTATCCTCCCTAGCTGAGAGGGAGTGTTGATGTTACATCTGATCAGCAGCGTCGGGCTTCTACTTCCAGCCCAGTTCGTTTCATGAAGGACAAATTACATGTTAGCCTAACGGCAATTTAATTTGTCTAAGCGACTTTTGATGAAGAGGCACTTCATCTCACATCTTATAATATTTAATTATTATTTTATGAGGCCGACTTAATTTAGTTCGCCACCCTTGAAGAGAGATACTTTAATATGCCCACTCATGATTCTAAGAGACACTTTTGATAAAGTCACACAGAAGTTTTGGAAGAGATGCATCCTTTGAAGTCTTCCAATCGAATAGTATAAATAAGAGATGTTGTTAGATCCTTATGGCATTCGTATTCACTTGTTCATCAATTATCATATTCATCCTTATTGTGCGAGTCAATTCATTGCATTGATTGTGAGTTTCAAGGGAGATATACTTCATGTGCAGATCAACATATTGAAGAGGCAGATCGATATATTGAAGAGGCTGATCATAGCATTGTAGAAGGCTGAGTTTGTCATCAGCATAAGCATCATATTATTTCTGTGTTAGCATCAGTTTGTGGTGCCATTACTTGGCCTCATAATTGGCCTCATTGTAAAGGAGACTATTGTTTACTATTCAATATATATAAGCGATATATTGTTGTTGGGTTTTTCTCCCTCAAGAGGAGGGTTTTCCCAGGGTATATTTTGTGTTTGTGTGTCTGATTTTGAATTAAAATCTGAGTTTTACATCTGATCATAAAAACTAACAATAAATATCATAATAATAGAGATGATATTCACAAGAAAACAATATAAAATAATATTAACAAAATATATCAAACAAAAAAAATATATATTTAAATAAAATATATTAAAATCCTAAAGGCATCAATTCCTAAAAAGGCATATGGATAGTAGCAATCAAACCTTTCAAACAGGCCCATTCCTAATAGGCAGAAATATACCAAAAGCAACTATATTTAAACTATAAATAAAGCAAATCTTATTACATTATGCATCGATTCCAATCAAACAATAAGGTAGTGATTACTAATAAACAACCTAATTGTTATCAATTACATTGGCCAGAATTATTGACTAGGAGACAGCGAATGATAACTAAAGGTTACGGGTCTCTCTAAAAAGGCATTGGCAGCGATCATGACATGTGAGGAGAGACGTCTCTCCAAGGGGCGTGACACTTAAATGGTTAGCGGGCATATAAAGGCAAGAGAAACCCAAAACATAGAGGGGGGAGGAGAAAAATAAGAAGAGGGGATCGATTATGATATAAAGAAGATATCTGATGGTCATAAGAATTTTGTCTGTGATGTAAGTTAAAATAATGGTGAAAGAATAATCATAGGATATAATGCATTGTTTAATTATGATCTATAATTCATATAAAGTGATTATGGGAAGACTGAAAATAGTTAAGGATAATTATATATAGATTAACTTAGTATATATATATATATAAGCATAAGACATAGGATGTACTAATATGCAATAATGATGCTTGCAGCAATTATTGAGCCCTATAAGTAATTATACAAAAATAAATAGATTATATATATATATATAATGAGTAAAGATGATCTGCATAGCTTTCCAAGCATTATTATTATTATCATCATTATTCCAGGAGTAGATCTTGATATGTCTTGAAGAAAGAATATAGATGCTATTGTATTTTGAATGCCTGAAAGTTGTGTGTTTGAAAACCTGCTCGGGAGGAAGGGCTTGAGAAAGTGGTGTGTACCTAGATGACCCCACTTAAGATCCGCCCAATCCTAAGGCAAGGATGGGCCATGGATGAACGGAAATTCCACTTAAGATCCACCCAATCCAAAGGCAAGGATGGGCCATGGAGGGGTGGTAGGCCTAGACCACTTGTGAGCTCCACTAGCTTCCACCAATAGGCAAAGTGTTTTATGAGGTGGAAACATGGATGGGGAAAGCAAGTACAAGTCACCAACAAGGAGAGTTGTGGTATACAACCTCTTAGGCTTGGCATATGGCTTCAGGCGGACCCACCATGTTACTCCTCCTAGTTCACAGTAGGTTGCATTATTGATAAATGTGTTGCCATGGATTAATGCTAACAAATGTATATATGCATGTTTGGGAGTGTTGTTCATGAATTGAATGCAAGTTTTGCAATTCCGGATTACATTAAGGAGCTATTCAGTTGACAAGGTGAAAACCCTAACCCTAGTTTGTGGAAATTGTGACCCATAGGCAAAATCTAGGCAAACTAGGACAAGGGACATTACATAAGGCTGGACAACTTTTGTATAAGAGAAAATGGTTCACCATGGACTAAATTCAGGCAAAGCATATTGGTACAACTAGGAGCAATGGGACCTATTGCTTCTCAAGGATAAACAACTGATCCAAGGAGCAACTCAAGTCATCCAAGCAACAATTCTGGACCTAATTCTGAAATTTTCCGAAAAAATAATTTTACAGCAGTTTCTATATTTTCTTATTTTGCATCTTTGAGGCCCTTAAGAGAGGAATTTGCCCGTGGGAGTTTGTCAAAATGCCCTTACGAGTTGAGAAGCATTTCTTTAAGGCATTAAAACTAGTTCATGACCTAAGCTTTCCAATCCAATCTGAAGTTTGAATTCTAGGGTACAGTGCATAAGTTATAACCTCAACAAGTGGTGGTACCAAAAATAAATAAATCCAAATACTAGTTCTATTTTCTAGAAAGTTTGTCCTTATTGACCTCCAACAAGGACTCTAGTCACCACCAAGTGGGTGACTTTTCAATTCTCACAAAGAACCCTAATTTACTATTTTTTGTAACTTTTTAGCTTATGTATTGAAAAGCTATAATATAGATGAACTTGAATCAAGAATTTAAGTTCAAAGCATACATGTCTTCTACAGAGATTGCCTTCATTGTAGACACTCTTAATTGAAATAAAATCATATTTGGCTAAGCATTTCCAATATTGTTCAACTTTATTTTTTCTAGTATATCACATTCTATAGCTAATGTGTTGTACCCCAAATTAAAATTTTTGCTACACTTAGGCATTTAGTAAAAATGGTCAAAAGTCTTGTTAAAAACAGTCAAAAGCTCAGAAAATGAAAACTTGCATGTCATGCATGGTGCTCAAAAACTCAAAATTTTCAAAAATCTGAGGATCTGGGTCTACTCAGAGCGACCTTGTCTACAAAACCCATATCTCAGTTTTTCGGCCCTAAAATTTAGGAAATTTTCTAAAAATAGATAGTTTCTAAAAATATACTTTTTTGGGGTTTCTTCTCAAATGGATGCTGCCAAAATTTTCTAAAAATAGAATGTTTGACTCTAGGGGTTCAAACTAATTTTGATTGGCTCAAAATACTTCCTCATCAGGTTGGCCCAGTCAGAATCGTCAAAAGATCAGTTTTGCCCTAGTGGGTCTATTCTGCTTTTTCATAAGTTAAACAGGAGCTCTGAGGCCATTAATGGAGATTGCTCAAACTGCCAGGTGTCAAATTCAAGCTCTCAAACACTGCACAGATCAATCAATGATGAACATGCACGTAGAACGAAGAATGGAGGAGAGAAGCTGGAAAATCTTGAAAATTGCAAAATTTTGACTAAGTCTAGAAAGTTCAGGCGCCCCTGCTCAATCAAGGCGCCTAAGATTCTGTGCCTTAGAATATTTTTCATCCCGGTAGTCAAAGCATGAAGTGGTGAGTGAGGAACGAGGGAGAAAGTTGAAAATTGCAAATAAAAAAACTATCTCTAGAGGAGATGGGCGCCCCAGGTAGCCAAGGGCGCCCATCATTTCAAGGTATCAATTGATCCTATTAAGGCTTGTGCATTCAAGACAACTTGCTCAAAATCCCTCTAACTCCGCAGTAAATCCAACAGCATGTCCATCAGATCAATCTATCAGTTGGAATCTTAGATCAAACGAAGGAGTCTTGATGAAGTAGCAAACTGCAAATCATGAAAATTTCAAAAAATAAACTATCTCTAGGATTCTTGGGCGCCCCAACTAGCTAGGGGCGCCTAGGGTTTTGGAGGCTCCAACTTAGCAATTAGGGTTTGCAAATATGCTTAGATTCTTCAAAATTCTGCTAGCTATCCAATGTATATCTCAGCCTGATCGTCAGATTCATCAGTCACCAATAGTTGTAGATCAAACAGAGGACAGAACTTGGAGGGTCAAAGTCGAGAAAATGAAAATCTCGTGAAAATGACTAAGTCTAGGAGTGATGGGCGCCCCAACTAGCCAGGGGCGCCCAAGGATTTGAGAGCCTAAAAGTTGAAATTAGGGTTTTGTAGTCTCCAACAACTTTTCTTCAAATTCAGTTCAGCTCTTCAACGGATTCAACGGTGAACTCATCAAATTTGACAAGCACCAGAAATTGCAAATTGAGCAAAGGCAAAAACATGGGAAAAATTGTGAAAGTCAAAAGAAAGTTGAAAACATATTAAAAAAATCTAAACTTTGGAGGAGTTGGGCGCCCCAACTAGCCAGGGGAGCCCAAGCTTTTGACCCCCCAAAATTGCTTTTCCGGGCCAATCACTTCCAAGAGACCCCCCTCAGAATTAATCAAGCTATCCAATGAATCTAGCAATCAAATCATTAGACCTCCTAAACAGCCAGAAATGAGGATTCATCCGAAGATCAGAGAAAACACAAAAATTGAAGAACATCAGAAAAATGTTAAGTTACCGGTCCGGTTTTGGGTTCGGGTTCGAGAACCCAGTTCGCCGGTTCGGGAAAAAAAAATTTGGAGGTTGGGTTCATTTTGGGTTCGGTAATACAAAAACATATAAAAATCATAAATATATACATATTTGCAGCAGTAATTAAGTTTAGAATACACCACCATATTAATAGTCAAATAACATAGCAAAAATACACCACCACTTTATACTCAAATGTCATGATATAGAATTATAAATTAAACTTCAAACTTCAAACATAAAGATGTCAAGTGTTTACAATTAGCCATTAATAATTATTGATCATTGATCAATCTAAATCATATGGGGCATCAAAAAAAGCATCATTAGCAACATTAGATGCTACATTTTGTGTAGAACCACAAATAGCATTAGTGGCACTCGCACAAGCATTGCCACTAGCACTGACACTACCACTCTCATGCTCAGTAGCTACTTCAGGCTGATAGTCATCATCACTATCAAGTGCAGCTAAGTGACCTGTGGAAGCATCCAAGTCAAGCTGCTCTGGCTCAATATCCCACCTCTTTGTGTCTCCTTTGTAGGAACTATGCTTGTGTGTAAGGAGGAGCAAGTTTGAATGCACATACACCAAGTCCTCTACCTTTTTTGAATGTAGCCTGTTGTGTTTTATTGAGTGGATGAAGGAGTATGTGCTCCAATTTCTCTTAGAAGAGGATGAACTAGCAACCTATTAAGACCAAATTAAATAGTTAAAGAGTTACAAAATTTAACTAAACAAAATTATTAATTAATATAAATTAAAATTAAAATTACAAAATAAACTTACTTCGGATAAAAAATTTATTGCAATAGGTTGGAGGTGCCTATATTCTTGCCCATGGAAGTACCACCAACTATGAGCATCCACCCTAACCTTGTCTCGAAGAGCATCAAGATTTTGATCAACACGACCAGAGCATACAAAAGCCATGAACTCAGCCCTCACTCGATCACGTTGGTCACGATCAGTGAAGAGTCTATGAAGTGCTACCTTGTACCCTTGAGCCACTTCAGCATCCCTATATGGAGCAACTCTTGATGAAGCAGAAAGTATCTCAGGACTATAATATTTGGGACTCAATGCAAAAGCGAGAAGATGCAACGAAGTGGTCATTTTGTTCCATCTATCAACCATGATTTCCTATAGCTCTTTGAAGAACTTTTCTTCAGGATCTTCCTCTTTTGCATTGATGATGGATTTCATCTTCTATATCATTGAGTCGATACCATCATATGTTAATGTTATAACAGCTTCAAGTTCGTCCTTCCAGCCACGAGTAAAGACATTAAATAAATGTAGCCTATCGGCTATTTATTTATATGTAGGAATGGGCGCTTCTCTTGGCAACAATATAATTTCTCTTGGGGCCGACTTGTTATATTTATTATTTGTAATTATATTATTTTGTATCTTGGCCGACCTTGTACATGAAGAGGTGCGACCTCTCTCACATTTGTATATATACAAGGTCACTTTCTTCTATTCGTCATTCATTCAAGTTCGATTCATTTCATCCATTCAAGTGCGAATTTATCAAGAGCTGTGTGCGAATTTTATCAAGAGCTAAGTGCGAATCTTATCAAGAGCAGATTGAGAATTTCTTTGAAGGGCAGATTTATATAGTCAGAACTGCAGGTCATTATCTGTTATTGTATCCGGTGTAGGTGCTGAATATTGGCCTTGTGATTGGCCTCATTGTAAAGAGAATTGTTGCCACTATCTATATATATAAGAGAGATCTTTGTTGCTGGGTTTTTCTCCCTCAAGAGGAGAGTTTTCCCAGGGTATCTGCTGTGTTATTGTGTCTGATTTTGAATTAATTTCTGTGCATTAAATCTGATCATTTAAAATTTACGTGGTATCAGAGCGGGTTTGAGAGGATCGTGATCAGATTATTTCTAATCAGCAATACCCTAGTTGTTCATCTATCTACATTAGTCAAGATGGTGAACGGTTTGAAGATCGAGGATAGACTCGAGGGTGCATCCAACTTCACATCATAGAGGTTTAGGATCATGCTTACCTTGCGTGAAAATGACTTGGGTGAGTTCGTTGAG
>VDFB02257490.1:0-31559 GCA_007258455.2 Sequoia sempervirens
GCGTAGGTGTTACGGTCAACAATGCTTGGACCATGGATGGCACTAATTGCAAAGGTCTTGAACAGGGAACTCTTATGGGAAAAGTGTGCCCTAAGATCGCGCCATTTTCTTCATCAGTGCAGACTAAACCGTGCCCTAAGATGCCTCCGGAAGACTGGACAACTAGGGCATCTGATTCAATCATGGTCTCCCTGCCATCACCATAGTAGTCTCTCGCACCTGTTCTCGAGGAAAGACCCATTACCCGCAATGGAGACAAGAAGCCTACTTCGAATCTCCAAAATGAAAAGAAAAATGGGGTCTTTGGCGTTTCACATGTGCAGAAGTCATCCAACGAAGACGAAAGGCATACAAACTGCTCATATTTGAAGGCAGTAGAAGGATGGGAATGGAGGAAATGTGGGCAGGAAAGAGTGCAGAAGAATTGGGGGACAAATATTGGTTGGATGGAGAAATCTAGGGCGAAGGCCATCAGCCCGGGTGAACGACAGGCTCCTAGGGCACTCCAGTGCGCCACTTCCTCCCCAATGGTCTCTTTTGTTGGGGAGTTTGCTGACGAAGTAGCTGAAAATATATCTCACTTTGCAGAACTGGGGCTGGTTGGCAGATTTCAAGGTTTTTGGCCAAGCCTTGCTGAGCTACATGAATGGATTGCAGAATTTTGGAAACCCCTTATGTAGGGGGATGTAGAGATCTACCCTATGGCAAGGGGATTCTTTGTGGTAACCTTCGCTAATGCAAAGGACCAAGACTTAGTTCTATTTGAATACCAATGGAGTTGGAAGGATCAAGATTTATTACTATTAAAACCTTGGTACCCCTCCTTTAATCCTCTCATAGAATCTTTCGATCTGGCTCCAGTTTGGGTAAGGTTTTTGAATCTTCCTCTTCAATTTTGGTGTGATTCATGCTTTGCAGCCATTGGTAACTCGCTGGGGAAGTTTTTGGGGGTGGATGATGGTTCCTCAAACTTTTTGCACACCACCTATGCACGCATATTAGTGGAGATAAACACAACTAAAGATCTCCCTGCGAATGTCCTTCTGAAATTCACCCAGATGGAAAATCAATTGTTGGATTATGAGGGATTACCTTTCCGGTGTCGTCGATGTTTCAACATTGGCCATATGGTTGCACACTGTTCAAAGCATTGGCATGAAATACAAGCTACATGGTGGAAAGATGTCACACCCCAACATTACTCAGTGGAAAAGGATGGGCTGGATGGTGAAGCTGATGCGCCTCCCAAAGTTGTCGATACTGCCTCAAGCAAGGCCCCATCAAGCGAATCCCAATCAAATACAAAGGAAACAACTTCTTCCTCTTCAACGGTGTTTCTTGATGGAGACACTCCCCTTCGTGGAAAAACCCCAAAGGAAAAAGTGGGGTACAAACTAGGAATCATGTTGATTCGGAGGCCTCGGTAGTCTCTCAGCAGGAAGTCCATCATAGGACCAAGGATGGCAGATCATGAATAAATGACCCAAAGGGAAGCCAACTAACCAGAGGAAAAGTAGAGGAAAGGGAGGGAGGCTCGTCAGAAGAAAATTGGACAAAGGTACAAAGGAAAAGGAAGAAGAACGAGGTGAAATGCAACAAGCAACACGGTTTCCACTTTGATGGTGGTAAAATGGAGCAAGAAAAATGAATGGTGGGGATGAGGCCCCCTGAATGTGGCCTCACTGGTTCATAGCTCCAGTCAAAAGCGGTGGGTGCTACCCCTTAGTAGTTATTTACCAATCAAAAAAAATAAATAAATCTAATTTTCTATAAAAAAATCTTGTGAAAAGTTAGAGGGGAGATTTTTTTTATAGATGTGTACAAATAGTACAAAAAATGCAAACCCTAGATTGTACCTCAAAGGCTCCCAGATGATATAACTCTGATTTTGACAAATGAGTAGGCTGATCTATGGGTTTTGAGGCCTTTTGGATGCAATGGAGAGGTCGAAGAGAGCCTGATGTGCACCAGAAATCAGCTTGGCTCCCGGGTAGAACCAACTAGCCGCAACATAAAACTCCAAGCCTGCAAGAATCTTGCACTCCAACTCCTTGGATCAAGGGTTGATGTTTCATGGACAAGCTCTGATACCATGTTGAGATTATGGATGCACAAGCCCTGAAGCTTTGGAATCTTCAATAAAGGACTTTTTCCATGAAAGATAATCAACCACAAAGGAAGTGTTGCAACAATGGAATGTTGAATAAAGATTATATATTGATATGATATGATATGATGATAATGAACAAAGTGCTTGATTATAGAGGCAAGAAGGAAAACCTAAGGTGCAAGAGATATTGCCATGTGTCATGATCTAACAACATGTGACAACATGTGAACCCTATCTATAAAATTATTAAATGTTGTCAAGATAAGTTCTAGAAGGACAACACATCTTCTAGAAGGAATCTTATCCCTACAAACAAGGAAGGGGATATTAGCCCATTTATTAAATGATTTATTAAAATACAACCTAGGACTAAATGATATATGACCTAAGTTAACTTATGCTAGTGTAATAATTAATTTAATTACACTAACATAATATATATTTGTTTTCTAATCAACAATTTTAATTATGTAAGCCTTAAGGGGGGTCCCTTGGCAAGGTGAATTTTGAGGTTTTTATGATACATTTGCAAGAGCAATGTAATAACAGTGGAATGTTAGCGTATTTCATTATATAAGTGGTGATAACATGGTTGCAAGTGTATGTAGTTAAACTATTTTAACTACTTCCTTCTTCCTTTGTATAAATGTATATCATGATCATCATATAAAAAATTGAGCTTGATATCTCTTCAAACACTAGCCTTGTTGATCAATCAAAATTTGACCCTTATGACAAAAATCTTCTTACAAATAGCTATAGCCATTATACCTAGGTCAAGTATCAAGAAAAAAATACAACATGAGGCTATAAATGAGCAATGATACATTGTAATGTATCCTATGTATGATGAAAGTGATACTATCCTTGTTGACCAATCAAAATATGGCCCTTAAGATGATAATGATAGTCTTATGGATTAATTTTGATACCTTCAATCCTTAGATTCCATGTCCTTTAGCAAGTTATCCATAAGCTTTAATTGTCCATCCATCAATCCCTAATAACAAGAGATAACTAGAACAAGCCATATTAGTAATCCCCAACAAACATACATTGGTTATCCTTATCCTACCTAAATGACAAGAAAAACACACCTATTTTCCAACACTTACTTCAACCACAAACGATCTCCCTAATCCCTATCTCCCATATCAGAAATCCTCATCCCTATCACCAAACCAAGAAATCCTTGTAGCCTTCACATCCTATCCTAATTTTTAAACCTCTAAATTATTTCAATCTGATCAATCTCTATAAATATTAATCTCCAATATATAAACATGGTTATGCCATTCCACCACATCATTAATATGAAACGATACAAACATATTGTTGAATATGTATTCCTTAATATCAAAGCCCTCACATACCTCAAATTCGATAATTACAATATCTAATAAATTAAAATATTCTCATCCAATTAATGTGCAAAAATTTAAAAAGTCCCTCACATTCTAATTTCCATCAACTCAAAATTCTATTCATCTATCCTTTCATCTAAGAAAATACATATGTGTCAAGAAATTGCTCAAAATTATGTGTGTGCATAATTTTGAGAAATTAGACAAGTGGATAAAGAATCTCTTGTGGATCATAATAACATTCCAAATAATGAAGTGAAAAAGTGTATGTCCAAGGATAAAGTTCCAATATCCTATCAATGACCTCTTTTGTCAAGTTAGGCTTTTGTATAGATAAGAAAATTATAAAAAAAAAAGATTATTTTTTACTACACAATAATGGTTTAGAATCTTGCTTCTAAAAAAAATACCATTGTAAATAGAATCTATCACAACATGCAGTACCAAGGAAAAGGATTAGGCATGCAAGAAAAAGGTATCAAATTAGAACTAGCACAATTTTACATGAATCCTAAGTATTGATGTCTTGCATATTGATTGATCAACAAACCTAATAGTGTTTGTAGTATCTCATTGATATTGGGGGTAGTTCCATCCAATGTAAGCATTAAAATAGGGGTCATGTGTAGTCCTTACCTTAAGGTTGCTAACAACACTCATCACATCCACACCTTAAACCATCACTTTAATTCATTAAACGCACTAATTGGGACCAACAAAAATAATCCTTACAAAGTAAAATATGAAAACCAAATGTGGAAATCCATTGAATCTAAAAATTAAAGCAGAGACACGAAGTCAAAATGAATCTAGGTAAAGAAAATTAGATCAAGCAAAGAAAATAATCAAAATTCAACAGTCAATCAAAATTGGAGCCATAAGAAAAATCCCTCTTGCATATAATAGTTCCCTACCTTCTTCAAATGTTTATTAATACTTCACACAAAGCATATAAAATCATTAGTCATAAAATCAACCCCAACTCAACGTAAAAACTCCATCACCCCTCATCCCAAGTTTAGTAAATAAAAAATATTAAATCCAAAAATCCAAATAATCCATCTATGTCTAGCATCACCCTTCATAATCCAATATCTCATCTTAAATCTAAAAATCCTAACTCACAAATCTATATCACATCCTAGAAATAATGCTTTATCATAAGGACTCTAATGCCACTCTATTAGGATGTGTGCATTCAAATTAATCCAACCCCAATATCAATAAGTAATATAATAACATCCATGGGTTGTATGCAAGAGTTGTGACCCTAATAACACAACTCCTTTATGTAGGTTAGTATTGGTAGATCATAACACAAGAATATACATAAACAACATCAAAAGGACCAAAATGGTTAATAATCATTTGGAGATCAATTCCATTCAAAAATAGGAAAATAATTAAAAATATTTAAAAAATCTAAAAAAGAAGTAAAGAGAAAATAATCATTTATATGTTGCCTCAAGACCGTGCTAAAAATATGGAAAATAAATATTATGTCTAAAAACAAAAAGTATTTGATACATAATATTTTTGATACATAAATTCTATCTGAAAACAAGTTAGTGTTGATAGAGTGAAATTTAAAATTTGAATAAGATCCACAAGTTAGTAAACTAGCCTAGATCATTTTCATGCTTATATAGATTTAGCTTAAGAATAAGCACTTATAATTTGAGAGCTATAAAATGTCCTAGTATGGGTTAAGATTTGTTTGTAAGAGTAAATTCATAATATTATTCAATGAATGAGCTAAACAATTTCAAATCACATAGTATAGGCACTCATGTAATGTGCTATAAATAAAGGGTTAAGTTGCAAGATGTACCCTTTTTATTGTTATATTTTCCAAAAAAAAAAATCATTTGAATAACATAAAAAATAATATCAACTTAGAAGAATAAATAATACAAAATTAACTTAAGAAGAATAGTAGGAGCAATGATATAGATTGCACTTGTGAACTATGGATAAAATTTGTGAATGATTAGTAAAATAATACTCTTTTAATTTATATTTTTCATAAAGACATACATACAAAATTAAGGAAATATATAATCATTGCAAAAACATCAATCATGATAACATGATAATGTGGATAAATAAAATGAGCATAAGCATTAGGGGGTGAGTATGAAGTACACTGATGATAAACCTAATTAATGATTAATATAAAGCACAATCCAAAGGATAAGTAATGCCACCACCTTTTCCCCCATTTTGGAATATCATGAGTGTGTAGCTTGAGAAAAAGAAATGAAAATATTTCCCCATGTGTCAAGAACAAATGAAATGCATAGGGGAATATTAAATAACATATCTATATAAGAATTGGATTTTTTTATCAAATGAACCACACAATGTATCATTTAGATTACTACCCCAATTATATATATATCCCTTTGATATCATGATTTTTATGAGAAGTTTGTTCCACACATTTTTCTCTTTGAACAAAGGTGACATTAATGGATGGAATTTTGTATTCAATTGAGGTAGACTCACCTATTCTTTCTTGTGATACATATCTTGAGATATCTCTCTCCTGTGTAAAATTTGTCTCCCTTTAATTTTCCATACCTTTATAATCATAACACCATATATTTTTTCATTCATAAACATTTGTATATATACCTTATCTTACTCTTCACTATTTGTATCACATGATGTGTTACATGTATATGCATTTTTTCTCATAAAAAAATAGTTTCCTTTTCATGAGACTTGGCATAACCATCCCTATCATAATGAGGTCATTAATTATACATCTATAACCATTAGTATCTTCAACATGTATCACCTTCTTGTCAATAAGATCTTGACTTGTATCTTGAGCTTTATAAATCTACTCATCAACATTCATAATTTTGATAATAGTCTTAAAGTAGTATGCAATATAATCATTTGACATATGCAAAGATATAAGAATAGAAATTTTAGGAGGCAACTTGAGAGATTGAGTGTGATTAAAATATAGTTTGAATTTTTAACAATACTAACAAATTATTAAAAGTACAAATATTAATAAACCTCTCAATATATAACTTCACAATAAATTTATTTTATTTTATTTTATTTTTACAATTTAATTAGTTATTTCTAAATTCATCTCGATCTTTATATACTACAATTTAATTTGTTAATGTCATAAAATAAGGTATAAGATTTACATTGATCTTTGTGTACTACCATTTAATTGGTAATTTCATGAAGAACGCTAATAGATTAAGATTGATCTCTGCGTACAATTTTTCATGTAAAGCAGTCACCACTTTCGTGATTTATATTGCTATAACCAGAGGTACAAATTTTGATAGAATTACAATTCTAAAAATAAAAATAAAACCAAACTGTTGGGGAATCATGGAACACTGAATCTCCCTCCAACCAAGTTAGGGATAAGATTTTCTATTGGAAAAATATTGCAGCGTTCCATGCTCGAGATTACTTCAACATTATTTATTTGCGAAAAAACATTCCACCTAAGCTTATTACGACACTCAAATCTATGGCTTACAGGAACTAAAATCAAGGAAGTAATATTCAGTACGATACTCGTTGTAGTAATCGACAGTGTACTTAAACTCCTGCCGTAGCGCGAAAGAACCTGAGCAAACCGTAGGTAACTAACATGGCAAGCCATCCTCCAATCAGAACTCTCACGCTCCCTTTAACAATAGAAGAGCGCCCAAAGTAAGCTCCAATGGCGCCAAACATGATGAGCGTCAAGCTGGAAACACCAGCCAAGACGCTAACCCGAATTATGTAGTCAGTGATAAAGGCGGCGGAGATAAGAGGCAACAGTGCTCCCACAGAAAACGCAAGGGCCGATGCGCAAGCCGCCTGAACTGGGCTAGGAAGCCCCTCTTTTTCTTCTCTTGAAATAACCAACGGAGACGCAGGAAGCATTGCGCTCAGTCCCCCTCTACCTGAAAAGGGGGAACCTGAATAGCTCGCTTGTTCGGTTCCTTTCATCACTTTTTCCGCTTGCTTTTGTCTCTTCAGGTTGGAAAGCTCCGCGTCGCGCTGTGTTTGCACGGAAATGAATTCGCCAATAGCCATGCTACACGCTCCTGCCACCAGCGCCGCCAGCCCAGATATCACCATTGTCTTTGCGTCTGTTTTCACCGCACCCACGCCCATCATCAGCGACGCGGTGGTGACCAGACCGTCGTTTGCTCCAAGGACAGCTGCCCGAAGCCACTGTGCTCTATTCTGATGATCCAGATTGTTCTCATCTTCATCCTCTGGACAAGAAGACATGGTAATGAGAACACTTGATTTTGGAGGATTTTGATGTGGCGATGCCTCCGCAATTGCTTCTCCTTCCTTCATCATTCTCTTCAATTCTATGGAGTCCAATTGGAAACCAAAAGGGCTGGATGCTCTAGCGTCCATTTTCACTTGGTTTCTCTCAGCCGTCCAACTAAGTTTAGTATGGAGGGAAATTTTGAGTGTTAAAACACAGCGTGTGTTGTCCACGCTCTGATAGACCTCCTTTTGTAGCACACTGACCCTTTTCAGTAGCCAAAAGGGCGAACCTGATATTGACAGCCATTAGTAAGGAGTGTCGAACAGATAGACATTTGCTTCTATTCACAACTAATCTTTTGTATTTTACTGGTTATACACGTCGACTATGTGGTAGGCTATATGCATTTATTTTGTTAATGCGTGTGCCATGAGCGTGCCGGTCCATTATTTTTCTTTCTTTTTAAATGGCAGTGGGATTAGTGGATATATAATATCATTATTTTCTGATGTATTTAAACAAGCATATGGCAAGTTTGCTTGAAGCACGAACTCCAACGAGACAATCACGCCATATAAAAATTCCCCATTACCTGGCCAGCATACAATTTTATTTTAAAAGGAAGAAAATGCTGTTTTATAGCTCATTATTTATAGATGGTTTATATTATATAGGATTATCTCCTATATTATTATATAAAAGACATTTAATTGTTAGATAAGTTTAATAAGATTTCGATATATTAATAGAAATTAACAAAAAAAAAAAAAAAAGATTGTGTAGATGTGGTTTAGCATGTTTATTCTCACTTAGTAGATAGGTCAATAGTTATATGGGTGGTCTCTTGATTTCGTTTTTAAATTTGACCTTTCATCCTATCTCTTGAGAGAATCCAAATTGCTAGTTTGTTCACTTAATAAACCAATTACATGGTCTAATTGCATTTCTACCTCTCAAATTTGTATTTTTATATTCTGTATATATACACTAGTATAATTCAAACACAACAATATTTTCACTAGGTATCATATGAACATATTTTTTTATTACATTTTTCATATCTCCTTATTATATCTACACACTACTCACATCTACAACTAACTCAAAGCTAGTTTTTATTTTCATCCCTCACATTAAAGCCTTGGCACAAAAATCAAGATGAGTTATGACAAATATATCATTGTACATAAATATTTGATTTAAAAGAACTTATACATCTCAATCTTCAAACCATTTCTATAATAGCTATAACAATGAATGCCCCTAATAATAATTGTTATTATAATATACATATTAACAAAAACTATAATGGAAGGGTTTTAAAGATACCCAATGATTATTTTAGTAGAAGTATGGCAATGCCAAAATATGTCCAATAACTAGTTTTAGAAATTTGGGTAGAACTATACTAAACTTGAATCACCTTAGTGTAACCATTATTTTCTTTGTTAAGTGTATTAAATTTGGGATCAAGAAAGCACCCCTAGGATTAAGAGGCATTGCATCAATACAACTCTATGTGATGCAAAAACGGGTAGCTTCATGAACCTAATAAGACTAACATAGTGAATGGATTTTTTTTATTTACATATGTAAAGTGATATATAGAGTCTTTGGAGTTCCACTTATAAAAACCTCACGTAAAAATCCCCACCAAGGACCCATGGGACATTAGCCTAGAAAACACGTGCATAATTTTTATTTATTTTTAAATAAAGAATGTAATACTTATAAATCAATGGTGTCACTAAGAATGTTGATATACTAACAAGATGGCACTATTGCCTAAACAATGTGACACTAATGAAAGAATATAACACTAACCAACCAACCTATTTTATAAGTGGTGCAACCACCAACAAGGGCCTTTGATATAGGGGTTAAACCCCTACAAGACTTGACCATCCTAGGGGAAACAAAATCCCTAACATGAGATGCAACAATGGAACGATTCGTGTGAAGGCATGTTATCCAAGGAAAAAAATTTGCACAAATCCTCAACAATGAAACTTATCAACATGATAGAAAATTTAGGCGACTCGCAATACTATGGGGAACAACTTTCGTGCAAATTATTTTCCCAAAAAAGTCTAGGAATATTTGTTGTTTGATTTTTGGAGGGTCTATAGTGCCCCAGAAGGACAACTTGACACTCCAAGATGACTCTAGTACCCAAGTGGGACACTAGCACCTAGGTGGGGCACTAATATCTAAGCATAGGTTTCCTAGATAGGAACATTTTCCCTATTTTGGCACCAAAGTCCAAGATAAGTTTTGTAGTCTTGATTCTAACAATGGATTTATAGTCAATGAGAAAACCTAAGCTAGGGTTTGATCCTTATGACATGAAAACACTCAAGAACTACCTAAGAAAACATACAATAAAAATTAGACTCTAAAATGTCAAAAAATGACTCAATCTTCCTAGTGATCTTAGACCCTCAGGTCACAAGACACTTTTACCCATGAAGGAGATGATTCCCAAGGGGTTGGGGAGCCTCTAAGGCTCCAACACAAGATTTAAAACAAGAAAAACAAAGGGAAAGTGTATTCCAAACCTTACATCCACTCCAAGAGCACTCAAGGGACCCTAAATAGCTCCTTCAAAATGAGGCAGTGCTTTAGGATGAACATTCCTAAGGTTTCATAACCGACTTAGCGATTTCATTGATAATATTTATATTCTCTAAAATTGATACTCATTTTAAAACCAAATAAAAATGCTCTCAGTTCATTTTTTCCAACATGAAATTTTTTAAGAGTATACAACATAGCATGCATGCTCGACTTCAACACCAATGCACATAAAGATAATTATAACATTAGTACCACTTATGTAGCCTATTTACAATTCATCCTCTAGGTAGGCCTAATAATTACATTACATAATAATACAAGGACTCATATGTACTTCAATATACACTTTTTCATCATTTAAGAAAAATAGAACGAAAAGACTAGTGAAGCCTTTACCCCACCTACTTGTCGTTCTCAAGCTCCTTTCATGATCTTCTAATCTCCAATGGTGGTTTCCACACCACCGAAATTTGTGGTATCCTTAGGCCCACTTCACTATGATAAGAGATAGTTACAAAAGTCGTAAACACAAATGTAAAACACAAGGGAGTAGGAATACACTCACCAAACATAGAGTATTAAAGAAACTTAAGAGGAATGCAAAATTCACTCATTCATAACATAAAAGGGTGAGGTACAATATCTCTTTAAGTAGAATATTGTTCATAAGGGCTAGATCCTAGAGAGGGAGTAGGTAGTGTCATCGCAATAGCCTATGATATTGGCTATGTGAAATCAAGTACACCTCTCACAAGAGACGAGGTTACCCAATCTATAAGACCCAATGCTCCTTGAGTGGGCATGTCTTCCACGGCCATACCATGCCTATACAAGTGCTCCATGTATGCCATCGACATCATTATCTTAGTTCTTTTTATTTCCCCATGCATTTTTAGTTATCACTTGTTTAAGAGACTTCTACATGAGATATCCTCAAGCCACTTTGCATCTCAAAAGATATTGGAAACCACTCCCATACCTCTCTCTAATGCCTACATTCTAAGTTCATCACAATTAACAAAAAATTTGTGTGCCTTGGAAAACAAGGAAAGAACTTGGTTCAACAAAGAATTCAACATAGTCTTAATATTTTTGTCTTGAAAAACCATGTAAGAGTCCTCAAATAGTCCATTCAAAAACATCTGAAATCACACTAAAAAATCAAATTTTATCTAATTATTTTCAATACAAAACCCAATATTTTTTAAAAAACTCCATTTATGATACCTTCAAAATTTAATTCTCTCATTCAAAATTTTCAAAAAAAAAGAACCCTTTGGCTCTAAAAACCCATAACTAAGTACCCTTTGGTTCTAAAAACACATAGCTAAATTATGAATTTAAATTCAGTTTTTAGGCATTTTGAAAAAAATGGGCATCATAAGAGAATAAAATGGAAAAAAAAATTTAAAAAAATTAAAAATTAATCCTTTCACAATTTTCATTTTATTGGGGAATTCCTATGCTCCCTTCAAGATGATCAAGACATCCAAATAAAAAAACATAAACAAAAAGAGATGATATGAGAAGATTGCCTTAGTTTCGAAGACACGCAAAAACAAGTCATCGATAAATTAGGAAAAGTAACATGAGGACTTTAGGTAGAGACTTAAAAAATTGAACCAAACTACCCTAAGAGAAGATATTCATATAAAACTTGACCTAAGACACAAAATTTGGAGACTTGCACTAGGGCAATGATAAGGACATAGGGACACAATTATAGTAAGGAAAAGACATCTGAATGGGACCCATTTAAAATATTTTATATCGAGTAATAACATCAAAGGGGTAAAAGGAAACTCACGAGGATAAAATTAGGGCATGCAAGAATTAGTGTCCACATCAAGAATTTTTGGATATTCTTTTTATATATTATATGAATAAGTGAATGTCTTTGAATATCAAAAAAATATTAAATTATGCAAATTTGTATCAAGTTAGTTCATAATAATTAGTGAAAAGGAAAGTAATAAGAAATTTTAAGGTCAATTCTATGTGATGCAAGATCAAACCCAAGTACTATAAGATTGACCGAAGACAAGAAGGAATAAATCTTGAGGTAGGTAATGAGCATATGTATGAAAGTGCAATGACATACATAATAAATGAATAGTAATGGTGAATGGATAGGATTAAATGCAAATGGAGATAAAATAAGGTCAAATATAGAAAGTATGTGTAAATAGTTATAGATAAATGATTAAGAAATAATCTTAACATTTTACAAATGTGACATTTTTCAATTTAGAATAGTATTAAAACATTTCATTAAAATGAATCCAAAATTATATAAAAACTGACATGAACATGTAAATTCCTTCATTACAATATTAATAAAAGAGAAAATATAATATTTAAAGAAGTATAAAATAGTCATCAACAAAAAAAAAAAAAGGTTAGAAATATTGACTAAGATTCTATAAATGCAAACCCTATAATATATATATATATATATATATATATATATACTACAAGGGTGTCCTCACGACCCAACCCAGTGGCCCAGTAGCCCTTACCTTGGGTACCTAAGGCAAGCTAGGGCGAGACTAGTCCTCTGCGGGTGAGATCCCTCACCTGCAAGAAGTCTCACCTCTTAAACCCGGGAGTGGAGTCAAACCCGAGACCAATAGAAAACAAACCCACTCTACTACCTGTTTAGGCTCCCTATAAAATAAATTTACTAAATGAATCCCTGAAAATTGTAATATACCAAATCAATGTAAACCCTATAATAAAAAAATACTAAATTTTCACATAATATACCAACTATTTATTTGAAGCATATATCAATTTTCAATTTCATTAAATCTACCGAAAATTGTAATTTTGACTCTAGTTGAAACGAAACCCAGAAATAGTGGAAATAGCTTCCACGTAGATCTATGGGTAAATCGACAAATTAGTCAGCTTCTAACTTGGATGTTGAACGATCAGATCACATTTATATTTCTAAACAGTAAACATGCAAATGATTTCCCAATTTACATGACTACAATCTGCAGAGCAAGACAAATCTCAAAATATTATAATTATAAAATGTTCTGCAAGAATATCACTACAACTAGAAAAATATAACAGCCCTTACGCTGTTCATCAACCATGTAATCCACCCAATATAGTTGGTACATTTAACATTCTTCCTCCGCAAGGATCTTGAAACCAAGAACTGCAGATCTGCTTTTACAAATTTAACAGCAGCTCTTACTTATTTAAGCCTATTTTACATTGTACTCTGCAAATATCTTATCAAACTATTGCAGATAAATATTATTGTAACTCTTATAAGCACTAAAATAAAAAGATATAGGAGTAGATAATAATAATGGATCACGGCCATGAAACTATATTCCTGCAGTAGCGCTAAACAGCCTAAGCAAACCGAAAGTCACTAACATGGCAAGCCACCCTCCCATCAGAACTCTCACACTCCCTTTCACAAGAGAAGACCGCCCAAAGTAAGCTCCAATGGCGCCAAACATAATGAGCGCCAAGCTCGAAACTCCAGCCAGCACGCCAACCCGAATCATATACTCAGTGATAAATGCCGTAGAGATAAGAGGAAACAGTGCTCCCACAGAAAATGCAATGGCCGATGCGAAAGCCGCCTGAATTGGGCTTGGAAGCCCTTCTTTCTCTCTTCTCGATATCACTAATGGAGACCCATTACGCGAACTGCTCGATGTCGATCTCGACGAAACGGATGTGTCCACGTAACTGGGCTCTTCGAATTCTTCCAGAGATGTTTTAATTCCCTTTTCTCTCTTGAGGTTTGACAGCTCCGCTTCACGCTGTGTCTGCACTGAGACGAATTCTCCAATGGCCATGCTGCACGCCCCAGCAACCAGCGCCGCAATTCCCGACATCACCATCGTCTTTGAGTCGGTCTTCACCGCGCCTACGCCCATCATCAGCGACGCAGTGGTGACTAGTCCGTCGTTTGCTCCAAGGACGGCTGCGCGAAGCCACTGTGCTCTATTCTGAAAATCTTTATTTCGGTCGTCTTCTATTTCTGGAGAAGAAGAGACTGTAACAGTTACGCTGCAATTTCGAGGCTTTGAATTTGGTGCCGCCTCTCCAATTGCTGCTGCTGATTCTTTCATCATTGTCGTCGACTCCTTTGTTTACGGGGAAAAAACCCAGACTGGCTATTATCATTCAAAGAAATGTACAGACGACATATTCCTTTGATGACAGTAATACAGTTAATAAATCAATAACAGTATAGTCAGCTGACAGTCTGTTGAGATAGCTGGACCATTAATGGATCAATAACAACGCAGTCAGGGCATTTAATCCACCAGACCTCGTGAAATTGGTGGCATTGTCATTATAGAGCATGGAAATTGGTGGTCAGTATTTTTCTGCCGTTTTTTTTTTAACCAAAATTTGACCATTTTACAGTTTTATTGAAGAATGGCCATTACGCTTCCGAACTGACAGTAGTTGATGGTCCGGGACATTTTTTTAACTGCTCACTGCCGCATTATAAATTAGGTGTTACTGCTTCAGGGACTAACGAACATGAGATCCACCTATACAATTGTATTTATTGTTTAAATTGAAGCGAGGCTGTAGATGTTTATACATTTAGTAATTTGATAAATCAAAAAATTAAAAATAAATAAAAATTTAATACAATTATTGATAGTTAATATGTAATTATCTAGTCAATAATGACATGGTGCAATGGTTAAGTTGTTGTATTGTTATTATTGTCGTTCAAATTCTACTGATGTGTAATTGCTGAGAATTTATAGTGGGGATGGGGGATCAAAAGAGTTTAATGATGTGAATATGTTCAAAAATAAATACAAAACAAATAAAATGTCTAACTAATATAGAAAATTCTAATAACTATGAAATGACTACATACTTTATTGAATAAAATAGTAAATAATAGTTTAAAAATAATTTTATATGCATTCAATAATTTATTTAAAATTTAAATTTTTAAATTTAGAAAAATAAAAGTGCATACCATTCATTTAAATATATTTAATATACAGATTCAAAGCTAAAATAATAAATATTACGTACATACATATATAATATGTATTATACTTTAAAAAAAATGAAAGAATAAAAAGAAACTATACATAAATATAGATTACACTAGTATAGATATCTTAAACACATCTATCTAATTTCAATTTGGAATTATTTTGTTTTGTTATCTTAAATAATTTGAAGATTACATCTATAACTTATTTTAAATAGATAGATATATTTACGATATCTATACTAGTTTTAATTATAAATTTTAATAAAATATGATAAATATAAATTTAAAATCTTTTATATAGAATATGTAAAAATCTATTTAAATGAATTTATTTTATTTGATTTGTTCCTATATTATAATTCCTAATCTATTAACTCTAAAGGAGTGACTAACGATTTAATTATGGTCATTGTAATAATGAATTTATTTTTTATTTTTGTGTTTTTTATGAGTTTTGGTGTTTTTTTGTTTTAGTAATTTGAAGAGTCTTCTATATAAAAATGTTTCAATAAAGTTTGTTTCTCTTTGAAATATTTTATTGAACATATAATGATAAGCAATAAACCATCAACAAATTCTCTTTGATAGAGTTCTAGGAGAGCTTGGGGAGACCCCCTGCTAAGATGACTTTTCTTTAGATTGCCTGGATTATTGGCCCTACCTTTATTATTTGGCACATTTGGCTTGAAAGAAATAGTAGGATTTTCCAAGATGTAAAGCAGGACGAGGATTTTTATAGAGAAAGATCTTTAGCAAGATTCAAGAGACTATTTTAGCTAAATGTTATCTATCGATTACTGTGGAGCCAAGTGATCTTCCCTTTGTGAGGAATATGCACTTGGAGGGTAGAGGGTCTAGTTTTTCTGCTAGTGATGGCCCTGGTCAGGTCAAGAAGAAAGTTCATCGAGAGGGTCGGTGGCGTCCTCCCCCACAAGGGATTCTAAATATTAATATTGATGGATCTTCTAGGGGGAATCCTGGACATGCTGGGATTGGTGGTATTGGTAGAGACAGTAATGGAGGTGTGGCATTTTTCTTCTCTATTTACAAGGGTCACCATTCTAATAATATTATGGAGGCTCTTGCTATTTAACATGCTATTGAAAGAGGTTGTTCTCTGGGCTAGAAGAGGATTATTTGTGAATCAAATTCACATATTATAGTTGATATTCTGAATGAGAGGAGATTTGATGGTGTTAACTGGAAACTTGTTGTTGTGATACATCAGATTGTGAACTTGTGCAATTTTTTGGAATTTTTTTCCTTTTGCCATATTCCTAGGGAATGGAATAGGGTGGTTGATCTTCTGGTGAAGTGGGCCTTTGAGCATGGAGAGAATTGGAATATAGATTACTAGGGACTTTTATCCTCAGAGCTTTTGGTGTCCCTCTATAAGATAATCATGGAAGATCTTCATATGTAATTGGTTCCTTTGGGAACTTTTGGTGCGGGTTTGGTTGGTTTTTTTTGGTGGCTAATGCCTTTAGCTCTATAATGTTTCTTTGATTGAATAAAATTTTACCCCTTTTATAAAAAAAATTAAAGCATAAATATGTATTGAAAAAAAAATTTAAAATATTATAAATTTTTAAATATTGATTTTGATAATTTGCAAATATATTTATGATACAATATTTTTAATACAATATTCAATATGCATAAACTTAATAATTAGTTATAATAGAAAATAAAAGACAATAATTTAAAATTGAAAGGTAGTGTTGGACAACATCAACTCATAAATATTAAATATTAAAATTTTATAAGAAAGTATGTCCATCCATAATTATTTAAAATTATTAATTATTTAATATTAATAATATTTAATAATTATTAAAAATTAACTTGTATGAGGTGTGATTTTTTGGGCTATTTTTTTATATTGCATCTTTTTAGAAACTTTATCTACTTAATATAAATGATACTAAAAAGTACAAACATCAACAAAATCTAAAAAAATTATTAATTTGAATTTTCAGCCTACTAAATGAGAATTCAATTCTTGTGATGAATGATCTTTAAAAAATAATTATTAGTACTTTCTAATGAATCAATTTTTTTTGTTTTGAAAATAAAAATGTATATATTTTAATGAGAAATAATTAAAATTTCATATATATCTCAAAAATTATTGAATCAAAAAGTTGAGTTATATCAAGAGGCCTTTAATCTCTTAGTGAAGTTGAATGGTTCTAAATGAGCTCAACAACCATCGTGTCTTGTCAAATGCAAGACATTTACACCAATAAAATGAATGAGGTACTAATGGCTTGCAAAAATAATTATAAATATTATTTGAAGCCTCAAACAAAATAATTGAGTTCTTATTATAGTTTTAGCATAGATAACAAAATATTACAATTACTACAAAAATAACACATGTGTAAATTATTTAATATCAATATAATAACAATGTGACTTGTGAAAAACCACATGACCATTTAAATATCATATAATTATTATTGTCCCTTTTTTCTTCTAAATTTATATAAATTTTTATATCATGTCAACATCATTCATTAACTACATATATTATAAAAATATATGAACTAATAACACATATGACCAATAATAACATATTTGGCATTTGTTTTCCATGGCTCTAGGAAATTTCATCGTAGTAAAATTTACCACTAGCAATTCAGTGCCATAGAAAATTAACTGCATTAAAATTAACGGATTAATTTTTGGTGAATTTCAATTCATCGACAAAAAATTCACCACCAACAATTCACCGAAAATTCACCACACGTAAAATTCACCACCAGCAATTCACTGTCGTTAATCGCATTAATATTTTTTAATATATATTTTGAAAACTTTGAAAAGTTTTAATGCGGTTAATTTTCCATGGTGGTGAATTTTACTTGTGGTGAATTTTTCATGGGGGTGAATTTTCTCATGGTAAATTGTTGATGGTGAATTTTTTGTCAGTGAATTGCTAATGGTGAATTTTTCGTATGTCATTTTCCATAGTCCATGTTGAAATAAGATTGCCTCTATATTTGTTGTATATATTTTTACATTGATTTTATCATATCACACATAGTGATCCATTATCAAGAAGAGGAAGGTATAGGAATAGGATGTGTGAATGTTCTTAAAAATAATTAGGAGGAAGAATGGATGGGAAAAAAAGGGACAATATTTCTAAATATTAAATATAAAAAACTAGATGGTGTGCATATTTAATTATAATAAATTTGAAAATATTAATTCTTAAAATAATAATATAACATAATTGAAATAATAAATATAGATGAATATAAAAGATAAGAATAGCTTATGAAAATCTATTAAGACTTAGAGATTAGAAAAATATATAAAAAAGTATAAAAGGATTTCAACAAATTTTCACAACCAATACATAGAAAAAATCACATATTTAGAACAATTAAATAAAAAATAATATAATCATTAGGAACCTATCTCACTTTAAAATGAACAATATCTTAAAATTAATTGAATTTTAAAAAACTATAGTAATATCTTAAAATTTATATAAAATAATTGAAAAAGTTAAAAAATAATTATCTTCTCAAACATAAAAAATAACAATCTAAAGCAAAGAAAATGGGAATGATATTAATATCAAACCAGCCAAGCCTCAAAAAGAAGACAAAAAATTTACATTTCAAATAAAAAATTGTACTTAAATTTATTATATCTTCAAAATTATATTGTATTTTTCTAAAATTTGATTAATTCTTTAATATTTTTACAAATCTTCAAGTCTTAATAAATTCCTTAAGTTAGCCTTATCTTTTATGTTCATCTTTATTTATTAGTTTCTTTATAATTATCTTAATATTATAAAAATAAATATTGATGTAATTATTATAATTTAATATGTACGTCATGTGATTCTTTTTATTTAACCTTGTTCATTATTTTTCATTCCTTCATTTCTCTTCTTTTTAAGATCTTGTCTACATTATATTCTTTCACTTTCTTCTTATTAATAATGAATTAGTGGGTGTGATCTAAACCATGAAAGTACAAACATATGTAACAAATCAAAAAATAATCTTATTTATTTTTTGTTGACTATATATATATATATATATAAAATAAAATAAAAAGATATTTTATTATTGTTGTTCACAACATTAATATTAAATTACTAAACTTAGTCTTCAAAAGATTTATAAATGAACATTATATATATATTTACAATATACATTTGTTTAATAAGAAAATTATTCTTTCTATTATAATACAATAATTATAAGAATTGATTTTTATTAATAATTTTATTATTAAATACCATTTAAGATATATTACAATAAAAATAATAATCAATAATAATAGTTTTTTGGTAAAAATGATAGTTTATATTATTTTATCAAATTGAAAGAGTTATATAAAGACTTTTATACAACAATAGTTGTCAATAAAATCTAGAGAAAAAAAATCCGAAGTGGTTTGTTACATATCCATCCCATCAAGCCTCATAAGAGAATAGGAAAACAAAAGATTAATAAAGACAAGAAACAAAACTGTTAACCCAAATCTTGACGAAGGAGATAAATAAGTTTTGAGCTCTGGGTTCAAAAAAGAGATCCTCAATCCATAGCATTCTATTGACGATCAACATCTAAAAGCTAATTTAGCCAAACAATGTGCAAACATTCCACTCGCGAGGAAAACCTCCAAAAAGACTAGAAGCTTTCCATTATTTAAAAGAGAAACCAAAACAATTGAATCCATCTCACAAATAACATAATAGTTATAAAAATAATATAAATTTCTTTCACAAATATTATACAATTATTATACAATTAATAAACAATAATAATTATTAAATATATTTTTTAATTTTAATCAATTAATAAATATGTTTATACATACACTCCAAAACTCCATGGAATGTACTTCAAGCTCTTTCGACTGAATCTGCACCTTTCCGTTTTGGAAATTTGAGCACCTTCACTGAATGCCGTTTTATGAGTGCAGGAATAATAAAATTACTTCACACCAACTTCACACCAAGTAATGGCAGTGCTACGGCTCCTGTGCACACTACAGGTATGTCATAGCTTTTGGTATCAACAGTTAATTCTTTGTATACGTCATTTCATTATTCTTTACTGTCTTCTGAATTCGTATCCTCACAATTTCTGATACATCTGCAGCGACAGACGTCCGTAGACAACCAGACTCTTTCTGTATCTTTTGATACCTTGCGCCGACAATAAAGCCTCTCGGTCAGTTCAAGAAAACAGTAGTATTAATTTGTTTTTATTTAATTAATAGATATTATCAAATATTATAAGGGGGCTTCAAATCGCCTGGTTTGAAGAAAACAGTTTTAGTAATATTTTTTAAATCGCTAATATGGGATTTTCAGCAAGGTACGAATAGCACACAAACGGAGATCTCAACTCTAGCATGAATCTTCTTTATTTTCAGCTACTGTTAAATATACGTGTATAGCATGAAGTTATCCATATAAATGTCATCAATTTCAATGCGACAGTTCAAACTTCAAGTATAATTGATCGATGAGAGCACAATGTCTATAATTACAATGGTCTAGTATGAGTTTGAACCTTCATGGTTATTAGAGTGAATAATTTATCTATTCACTATACTTAGTATACTTCGATTAATGAAGTTAGACAACTTTTTGTCTAACTAAATGTGCAACCTTTTAGATCTCTAAAGGTTACCAAGTTATTTGGTAAACCTCATATGCTACCTTTTTGAGGTTGGAAGACTTTCCATCTCACCTCAAAGATCACTCAACACTTGGAAGCAAGATTGATGACTTGAATCCAGAAAGAGTTGGTTTTGTCATTCAAGTGATCCTAAGGTTGACACCTAATATGACATTTATCTCTACTCTTTTGAGCCACTTCATGGGGCACTTAACAATCCACATCATAGGTGGATTGCCTCTTCCACCTATATATGCAAGGCCTTGTACTCATTATAATTTGTTGCACAAATAGTTGTCGTTGCACCAAAAGATGTTAATGTCCGATACAACCGCCAGAGTTAATGAATCCATGAGAGGCAGTTAAGCCATGCCACAAATTCGAACATTGTGTTGTTTCACCAATGTGCCGATCAGATCACATTGAAGCAACTTTTGAAGAAGTTTACCAACCTATATCTGAAACTATAATTTCGGAAGTAGCTATAGCAACAAGAAAGGCAACCGCACAGCACAAGGAGACCAAAAGCTTGCAACATAATTTTGATCATCTAAATACAATATTACATATTATTCATTGTGCTTGTTCCTCATCTCCATAATTTTCTATTTCTTATATGATATCAGAGCATAGCGAGAGATGGTTCAAGCAAGATAGGGTGAACAAAAAAGTGTATTTTGTTTGTCTCCATTCAAGCGACCGTTCTGGCGTTTGAATTTTAAACCTTTGCAAAGGTACGATCTGCGTGTGGCGTAATCTTAGGTTTGGCGTAATTGCTCTGAAAATCGCAATATCTCTCGTCACAGAGGCTACGATATCTCTGCTCATCGAGGGGTTGTTTTGCAAGAGTTTGTGTGCAGGTTCATGCGACTTTGTGGCGAGCATTTGGGGCGTTTGAATTTGCACTCTCTGGCATTGGAAATCGGCTGAGTTTGAAAGAGTTTGTTGTGCAAGCTTGTATGCTGTGGTGTCTGCACCAACTCAAGAGGCTCCCGAAGTTCTCGCGCGGCCAGAATAAGGCATGCCTCTGTCCATACGCTTTGCCCAAGCGTGATAAGAGGGGAAAATTGCATTGAGAGGCTGCAGGTTACAACCTGTAGGTCGCGTTTCGCAAACCCCGCGAGCAGATTGGATGAGAGCTTGTAGCAGTTTGTTGTGCATGTATAGCACGCTCGCGGCCTGCAGGCCATCACTCGGCCACACAGCACGCACCCTTGTCCTTTCTACTCATTAGTGAACATTTGCTGGCGAGAGGCGTGAAAAGGCAGGCCGTGATATCTTTGACCTGAGATATGTCATTGCTGACACAGGAATTGCCGACATAGGGAGCAGAGTTGAGGTCACAAACAGGTAAGGAATCCACGCACAATGACCATTCTTGTAGACCCTGCACTCTTTCATTCACCTTGCACGCCTTTCATTTGCAGTCGCACCCCTATTTGTTGGTTGTCGGCTCTCCATAGACCGGCGGTTGTTGGCTGTTTGCTCTCCATCAGACCCGCGACCATTATTGGCTGGCTTCTGCACAACTGATTTCATGTCAGCTTGAGGCACTGGCGGGTAGGTTGATTAGGCCTTGAACTGCCTCCATTCAGCCCTAAATCCTTTGCATTCTTCAATGGCCTCCATAGATCGAACCTATCCTCCAAGCATGCCTCATAATCTTAGAAGCTCCATCAGCAAGCTGCTAGGCATAGGTGTCTCCGTCAGAGGATTTTATGGTTGAGTGACATTTATTGTCTATCGACCATTGACTTGGTCAATAACATTCAATAGGACCCTTTCTTAGAATATTTATTTTATAAATAACCATTAAAATTTTATGCTAATATTATTTATTGTACTGGTTAGTTCAAACCATGAAGTATTTGCAAAGGGGGTCAAATATTGAATAAATTTGTAAAGGGGGAGGTTGATTTTTTTTGTCGTAGTTAAAAACTTGTAAAAGAGGAATCTTTTTTTTCTTTTGCAATGAATGTAGCAAAGGGGGAGGAGTTTAAAGGTGAAATTTTCTTTGCCTTAGTTAAAAATTTGTGAAAGAGGAGTCATTTTTTCTTTTGCAATGAATTTGTCAAAGAGGGTCATTCCTTGAATAAAGGGGTTTAATTTTTAGTTTTGTCATTTTTTAAGGTTTGTAAGGCATAGGTCTTCTTAATATGCCTCATAACATAAGCTTTGAAGAGCTTGTAACAACAAATATGCTTGTAAATGCACTCATATAAAGTTCCAAAAAACTTAATGTCTAAAGGGAATTTACGAAATTATTGTCCTTACATTGAATTATAAAGTGTAATGGGGGGTTGTACCATCACAACACTGGATCCTCGAGATTCTTATCTCATGTGAGTATGCCTTGGAGGATACCCTTTGTCAGTTTCTTATACATCTCTACATTCATTGCACACTCTTGATTTCAGTTGGTCTTCTTATTCTCTTAGCATTAAGGGGGAACTATGATGTGTTATGCTAATGCTTCTTTTGAAATCTTCTTTTTTGGAGGCCTCATGAGCCTTCTATCTTGATCTCTCATATAGGGTATTATTTCAATGGATTATCCTTTTTGAGATTCTAGTACTCCTAATCATAGTACTATCTTTATTTTCGACTTCACAAAGTTTGATTGATATAATCACTCATGCAATGTTTTCGTATCTCTAATCTTGATCTAGATTTTCTTGGAGATTTGTTAATTGGAAAACAAACACTAGTCCATCTCTAGCAGAGTTTATAACTTCAACATGCTTCAGGATTTCATCATTATATTCCTATCAGCAAGGGACATGTTTTCATAAGGTCATATTCCTATTGGAGAGGAGTTTTGTTCCCACTGGATTTTCTAATTTTTCTCTATTTTATGAGAGAATGTATTGTACATGGGTACTTAACATGGGCTCTAGCTAGGACCCATTTTTTTATATTTGCACTTTTTGATCTTGCCAAGTATCACTTAAGGAGGGGTGTTAGAGTGAATAATTTATCTTTTCACTATACTTAAGTATAGTTAGGTTGATGAGGCTAGACAACTTCTTGTCCAACTAAATGTGCAACCTTTTAGACCTCTAGAGGTTACCAAGTTATTTTGTAAACCTCATATGCTACCTTTCTTAGGTTGGAATAGTTTTCATCTCACCTCAAAGGTCACTCAACACTTGGCATCAAGGTTAATGACTTGGTCAAAAGAGGTTGTTGGTTTGCACATTCCAAGTGATCCTAAGGTTGACACATATAAGACACTTATCTACACTCTTTTATGCCACTTCATGGGACACTTGTCAATCCACATCATAGGTGGATTACCTCTTCCTTGCCTATATATGCGAGGTCTTGTACTCATTGTAATTTGGGTTGTCTAAATACAATATTGCATATTGTTCATTGTGCTTGTTTCTCATCTCCATAATTTCATCTTTCTTATAATGGCTACACCAATAATGCTACAATTTAACTATCACATATGCCATGAATTACTTTATATATATATATATATATATATATATATATATATATATATATATATATATATATATATATATATATATATATATATATATATATATACAACAATGATAAAATATTTTTAATTAAATTGATTAATATTTAAGAATAAGTATATATTTTAAAGTTCTAAAAAATTGTTAAAATATTGTAGTTTAATTAGTTGAGTGCAATTGATAAGAGTGATGATATGTTTTTTATTATATCATGGTAATATAATATTAATGTTTCACATGTGTATAAATAATAAGGTTTATAAAACTTAAATTAAAACAATCAAATAATTTTTATACATTTATTATTATAAACAAAATAAAATGATTTATGATAATTAAGTGTGTATTTAATTAAGCAATAAATAACATGGATTTAATATAGTTGTAGATTCATTATGAAAACTTTCTAAAAAGTAAATAGTAAAAAAGTATAAAATAAATAAATAAATTATATGGGTACTTAATTTTAATTTTGATATAGAATTTTTAATTCATATGTCATAAAATCATTTGTCGATATCTTAAATATTTGATTATCTATCAATTTATAAATGCAATGTGCAGCGTTTGGAATCTATAGTGAATTATTTACTACAAAACATAGAATCTCTTTATGCCTAACTAATAGATGCGGAGGAAACTTCTCATTCACATCAAAGCATGGAAAGGGGGGCAGAGGTTTATGAGAGGTCTGGGGAGTCTGACTCTCCTAGCCACGTTGAGCCACAAAGCTCTCCGGAGATGGTCAAATCTACATTTGGGAATTCAGTCAGATCTCCCAAGGGGGGGAATGAGGTTAGCAACTCCCTATTAAATAGAGTTGCTGCAATAGATGACTTCATGGATTGGCAAGATTTTATGGGTCTAGAGGATCTAGATCTTGAAGAAGAGAACCTATACACCAAAGTTGAGAAGAAGAGTAAAAAGGGGAATAACACAGTGGGGGTTTCTACAAGAAATAGGGCTAAAGCGGATGTTGGAATTCCAAGAGCTTCAGGTAGAAAATCAACTAAATGGCATAGAGAGCAGGAGTGTATTCAAAACATTATGGATGGAACTAAAAAAACCATCATGGATCTATGCAGAACTCCATCTAAAAAATAAAAGTTATGTCATGGAATATTCGGGGACTAAACAGTTCCCATAAACAAGAATTTTTGCACAATTTTGCTAGACACCATAAGCTGGATATTCTTATTATTCAGGAGTCCAAAATTTCCAAAGATCATGTGGAGAAGATTAAGATTTTTAAGAATGGCGGTGTGCAGGACTATAGTTCGGATGGTGCCTCTGGGGGATTGGTGACTTTTTGGAATCAGGACCGTATAAAAGGAACTCTGATCTTGGGAGATCCTAACCATGTGGCCACCAGATTTAATCATATCAAAGATGACTTCAGTTGGATCTTGTCTAATATCTATGCGCCCAATAGTAAGACTACTAGAAGTAATTTTTGGAAAAAACTTGAGTTTTTTAGGTCCTGTTTTCCGAATGAGAATTGGATCATCATGGGGGACTTTAATACACCCTTGCTGGGGTCTGAAAAATTTGGTGGATCTCAAATTCAATTGGATAGTAAGTTGGATTTGATGAATTTTATCAATTCTCAATGTTTGCATGATGTGGACCTCAAGGAGGCTACTTACACCTGGTCTAATAGGAGAGTTGGGAACGATCTCATTCAAGTAAGGCTTGACAGGGATTTAATTTTGGATAACTAGTTGAAGGACTATTGTTGTTCATTAAATGCTCTCTCCAGAATTGGCTCGGATCATTTCCCAATAAGTTTTATGGCTGAGTTTATGTTAGGTAAGAGGAATTTTCCTTTCCGATTTGAGAAAATGTGGCTGTCTCATCCTAAAATATTTAATTGCATTCAAGAATGGTGGAACATAAATGTTAGTGGTACTGCCATGTTTAGAGTGGCTAAGAAGCCTGGTGAAGTCAAATCCAAGATTAGGACTTGGAACAAGGAAGTCTTTGGGGATATTTTTGAGTCTAAAGCTGCTATCCAACAGGATTTAAGGGATATTCAGGACTGTATCCAAAGAGATGGTTATGTGGGAGACCTCCTTCTAAAGGAAAATGAAATCCTCTCTAAATATCATAATATTATCTCTAAAGAAGAGGATTATTGGAAACAGAGATCTAGATGTGCTTGGCTTGCTGTTGGGGACAAGAACACTAGGTTTTTCCACTTGACTACCATGAAACATAGGGCCTCTAATCGAATTTCCTATATAATGAAAGATGGGGTCAAAATTGAGAGGGAGGAAGAGATTAGAAGTGAAGCCATTCAATTCTTTGCTAACCTTCTTTCTTCAGGAGAGGAGTTGAATGTGGATGCTTAGAAGACTCTTATTGAGGCCATTCCTAATGTCTTAGATGATCATCAAAATAAGCTCTTCACGGCGATCCCTTCAGAGGATGAGGTTAGGAAGGCGATTTTTTCTTTTCAAGGCAATAAGTCCCCTGGCCCAGAAGGTTTCCCCATGTTCTTTTTCCAAGTGTTCTGGGAAATTGTTGCTGATGATGTTACTAATGTTGTTAAAGAGTTTTTTGGAGCTAGGAAACTGTTGAAAGAGCTTAATGCTACCTTCATTGTTCTTATACCTAAATTCCCTGGTGCTAATTCTTTTGATTCTTTTCGTCCTATCAGTTTATGCAACTCTTTTTACAAGATCAGTTCTAAAGTGATAACTTCTAGGCTGTTAGGGGTTCTCCCTATGTTGATCTCTCCTCAACAGAGTGGCTTTGTTCAAGGCAGACAAATTCTGGACTCAATTATTACGGTTCATGAGAATATCCACTCCCTTGAAGTTTCAAAAAACCAAGGCTTCTTGCTCAAACTGGACATGGCTAAGGCCTATGATAGGGTGGACTAGAAATTTCTGATTAAATTCTTACAAGCCTTTGGGTTTTCTGAAAGATTTCTACATTTAATATGGAAATTGATTTCTACCACTAGCACCTTGATGATCATAAATGGCTCTCCTTCCCATTTCTTTAAGGTGTCAAGAGGAGTCAGACAAGGGGATCCTGTCTCTCCTATCCTTTTCACCCTCATGGCTGAAAGTTTTGGGAGGCTCATGCATAAAAGAGTGATGGAAGGTAGCTTGAAAGGTTTAAAACCCTCTTTGGAAAATCTGGTTTGTTCACACCAGCAGTTTGTGGACGATACGATGCTTATGGGAAGTGCCACTGTTGGTGAAGCCCGAGCTTTAAAGAGTTGTCTTGTTCTTTATGAGGAGGGCTCAGGGAAAAAAATTAATAGCGCCAAAAGTTCCCTCTATTTTTTCAATACCCCTGAGCACAGACAGAGGAAGATTGCAAACATCATGGGCTATGGTGTTAATACCCTTCCTTCAACTTACTTGGGCCTTCCTTTAGGGTCCAAACCTTTGGACTCCTTTTGGATTTCTCTAGTTGATAGATTTAATAGGAAATTGGTTGGTTGGAAAGGTTCCCTTTTGATTCAAGCTGGAAAAGTTATGTTACTTAAGGCTTCTCTTAAAATTTTGCATGTTTACGTACTTAGTCTATTCAAGATCTCGGCTAAGTTTGCTGATATTATTGAATAGATCCAGAAATGGTTTCTTTGGTCGGGGGTTGAGGAGAAGAAGATGATTCCATTGGTGGCTTGGGAGAGAGTGTGTAGACCCAGGAACTCTGGAGGCCTTGGCTTGAGAAATATCAGAGTGTTTAATAAAGCTCTCGTGAATGGAATTCTATTTGACATAGCAAATACTTGTGGGAGGTTGAATCCTTTCAAGAATTTCTCAACTCTCAGAACCTTCCCTTTGGTTCTTCTCTATGGAACAATACCATTAAAGCGAGATACTTGGCTGGCAAAGAAGATTTTTGGAAGGTGGGTGATGGTAAGAAAAATCGATTCTGGGAAGATAAGTGGATTGGTAATGAGTGTCTTTGCAATAATCTGACCTATGGTATTTATATGGAGGACTGCAAGTCCAGGTTTGGCTAGTTGGTTGGGGATTATTGGAGGAATGATCAGTGGGTTGAGATCTCTTCTATTAGTCAGGATCTTCAACCTCTGCAAGCCCTTCTTAATTCAATTAGGATCAGTTCTCAAGGGCGGGAGGACACTTTGGTCTGGAAGTTGTCATCCTTTGGAACCTACTCTGTCTCTTCTGCTATGGATTCTTGTTACTCTGGCATTGATGTCCCTGTTTGGGATAAGGTGTGGGTGCACAACCTCACTCCAAAAGTAAATTTGTTTGTCTGGATTCTTCTTCAGAACAAGTAGTTGACCAATGATAATCTTTATAAGAGGGGGTTCTCTTTTCCTAATAGGTGTTATTTGTGTTGTGTTGAGGCTGAGACCTCCTCACATCTATTTCTCCTTTGTCTATTTGCTTATGCCATATGGTGTAGGATTCTGCAAATGTGGGATTTTAGCTGGGATTTTCCTAGAACTATTGTGGATTTTTATAATCAATGGAAGCCCCCCTCAAAGAATTAGGCCTTGAATCTTCTTTGGAACTATATATTTCCTCATCTTTCCTGGGGCATCTGGAAAGAACGCAATAATAGAATCTTCAGGGATGTTGCTCTCTCTGAGGAAGTGGTATTTGGTAAGATTACTAGAGTTGTGGTTGAAAATTTTAATCTACTTAATAACAAGCTTAAAGGTAAAGGTAAGGTCAGTATGCAAGAGTATGATTGTAGAATAGTGGGAGCCTAGAATATTAATGTGGATATGTTCGACATGTCCAAAAGCATCAAGGATCCTAGATTTGGCATATTCTGGAGTCTTCCTCCCCCTGGTTGGGTCAAAATCAATTTTGATGGCGCGGCCAAGGGAAATCTTGGGCCTGCTGGGAGTGGAGGGGTGATAAGGGATGAGAATGGTGTCTTTATTGTGGTTGTGGCGGTTCCTTTAGGCATTTAGACCAACCATGTGGCTGAAGCCTCTGGTGTTTTCCAGACCTTGAAGCTGGCTAGCCAATTGAGGTATAAAAATGTTTGGATTGAAGGGGATTTGAATAATATTATCCAATGTCTAAAGGGTCATCAGAAACCTTCATGGTCTATACAAAATTGGATAGACCTCTCTAAGGAAATTATTAATTCCTTTGAGAAAAGTTATATTTCGCATGCCTATCAGGAAATAAACACGGTGGCAGATTTCTTCGCCAACAAAGGTGTCAAAGCTTTGAAAAAGATGATGTGGCAGGGGTAGGATGAGTTGAAGGCTGACGTTAAGGTCCTGTTGACGTATGATCCTATTCACAGGAAGGTGCAATTTCCCATTCCATTGAATGATGGTTGAGTGTCCTCCCCTGCAATCTCGATACTGTATTTTAATTATTATTCTAAGTTGGTTGAGGAGTAATTACTTCATCTCCCGGTTGCATGTGATTATTTTTGCATGCTTTCTGGGCATTTTAGGAGCTTGTATCTACAGGGTTCTGGACTGTTCTATTCCTACTGGCAATACAATGGGTGGCCAAAGTCGCAGAGTGGAGCCGATAAGCAGTGCTTAGCTGAAGAATAATTTGAAGCTCTAGAAGAAGCTAGAGAATGGTGGCATCATTATTTTTATTGAAAAGCTCCATGGCTGGGACCCAGAGGTTACTAGGGTTTTTTAGAAAGATTGGAAGGATGGTGAGATAAAATTGTTTGGCAGAGATGTGGTTATCAATGAACAAATGATTGCTGAGGTGATTGGCCTCTCAATGAAGGGTATTAAATTCTATAGGGACAGGAAACAATCTAATGAAGCGGTCAGCAAATTTCCTAAGTCGGACGCTGAGAGGGAGGAGTTACGAAGAACTTCCAGAAGCTACTATGACACAGACAGAATTGTTTCACATTGGAGGAGGGTTTTGAATGTGTTGATGGAGTATGTTACTTTGGATGGTCGTTACACCAGAGTCTTTGGGTATCATTCTGTCCTGCTAAATCATTTCAGGCACCAGGTCAGGATTTCTTTTCCTTTTTATCTTGCATTTTCTCTGAATACCAATTTGAAAAACCATAGACAGAACCCCATCAAGTATTATATTCTTCATGAAGGACTGCTTGTCCTAATTTATGACCATTTTAAAGCCATGCTAGCTCTGCCTCACCAGACACCATCGCCTAAGGTTAGGGTTGATGAGAAGGAAAAAAGGAAAATCTAGGGATTCTCCTCAAAAAAAGGGAAAGAGAAAAGTGTTGGAAGACCCCTCCTATGATGTGAATGAAGAGGATTCACAGTCAAAGTTGTTGTCTGAGTATTCTAGCAATCCTACAACAAATAGAGAAGAGAAACCTCATTTCCCTATGGACCTCAAGGTAGGGGATCATTATTTTAAGGAGGAACGGTAATTTCCCACTGATGTTCTTGCAATAGCCCGCAATGGGGTGGTGGATAACTTTAGGCTTATGAGATGGGTGTTCTTTGAAATTAAGGAAATTAAGTTAAATCAGAGAGCTATGAATAGTAAATTGGAGAAAGCTAATGATGACAATAACAGAGGCAGTGGTAGTGGTCAGGCTACTAATTTATGGACATAAGAGGAGAAGAAGTATATGGTTGAGTGCCTCAAGAAAACGGTGGAGGAATTACAAGATTTCAAATGCAATCATGATGGCAAGCAGGCAGATATGGAGGAGCAGCTGAGGAACATTAAAAATTCTCTCCATAAGATGTTGATTATGAACCATAAGATTTTAAAATCCACTGCACAGACCATGAATACCATGGTGGAAAACCTAGAAAAAGCCCATAAGGTTAAGACTGTTGTGTTTCTTGATTTGGACAATGAGGAAGGACAACCGGATAGTGGGGGGCCGAGTAACAAGACCAGAGAAATTTTGAAAAGGAAGGAAAACCAAGCTTTAGTCAACATCTAGGAGATCAAGAAGTCTGCACTCAACATGAATAGTCTGGAGCAAGAAGCGACATAGATCCTTTAGAACCTAGCCTAGGGGTTGGTTATTTTGGGGTATTTTGTTGGTTTTTTTGGCTTTTCTACCCTAGTTTTCTCATGTGTTCTTCTTTGTGGGAAGATTCGTATTTTTGTATGTGCTCTATTAATGTTTTATCCTTTTCTATCTTACTATTAAGGGTTTTGGGACCCCTCTAAAAC